>NW_010589818.1:0-14194 GCF_000705375.1 Tinamus guttatus
ATGTCTATGGCCTTTAAACGCTTTCCCTTTTTATGTGGATCGCATCCTTTCCTTGCTATGGCAACTCATACAAGTCTCCTCAAGGCCAGGCTTGCCTTTCTAACTCCTTATGGCCACGTTGTCTTCAGAGAACTCATCCTGACCAAGCAGACACTCTAAGGGGCTCTGTTTTCTACCGCTTCTCCTCCTGGCTGAGCATCTTTGTGATCCACAAAACTTTTCCAACAGAGAAAGCTCATTTTTCAGGGGAAGCCAAATCCTGCACAGATGGGCTCAAGAGCAGCACAACGCAGCCCTTATTAACCCTCCGCCTCTCACTGTGGTGCTATATATCATGTTACAGTAACCAACATTTTAGGGCTGTGCAATGAAGAATAATATCTTGAAAATTAAACAGTTTAAAGCACACAACAGTTATTTTTTCTTCTATGTTTATACAGCACCACCATCATCTGCAACACAAAAATGAGCCTCTAGGATATGGTTCAGGTTGAAAAGAGCATATTGTGGCACTTTGAAACGTATGTTTAGAATGGGATTTTGGTCCTCACAATTACTAGTCATAGTAATTTTGAAGAAATAGGTGCTCTTTCCATAAAGGAGAGGCTGAATTCTGGAGCCTTACACAGTAGTGATAGCTGCATGATCATGCAACACATGGGACCTAATTACACGTGGCTACAATCAGTGCCAGTAGATGATGAAAAGCTAGAATGAAGCTGAGGAGTTTGAGAACCACAAAAGCTAGTTATTGCCTGTCAATTCCAGCAGAAAAAAAAATATGCATATATATTTTTTTTCCTGTGTTGAATCTTGAAAGAAGGTTCAAACCAACCACAAAATAATGAGAGGAGGAAGACAGACAGACAGACTGAAAAGGCTCTTTCATGCCTCATCAGGATTTTTTTGTTGCAAGAGAACTTTGCAAGTCGCTCACTGTCACTTTTTCTAGGCTCTGTACCCATGAGACTTCGTGGGTATTCATGTAGTGAAATGTTACAGCCACACAGATGAGACCTGCATTATCACTCTAGGAGGTTGCAAGGCAAGGAAAGCAAATCAAGAGCCCTCTCCTCACGCCCGTGGCCAACAACAGCACATGCTGTGCTATACAGCACCACCAGGCAAAGCTCTTAACAAAAGTCTAGTGTGGAAAAGGCCACATAGAGGCCTTTTCCCTCTTTGGCATCCACCTCTTCTTTGACAATACAAGTTAGCTTTGCTAGGGCTCAGTGGATGCTACTAGCCCTTCCAGTTGAGCTAGGGCCCAGGAAGGTCTGGATCAGGCTCCAGAATCTGCCACCAGCTACCTCTATGACCTTGCACCAGTTACTCAATCCTGGCCCAGCAAAGCAGCACAAATGCAGCATATCCACTCCCTGCACAAGGGCCACTGCGCTCACCTCCCTAGGGACAACCTTCTGCATCGCCAGCCGGCCGGGCAGGGCCCTGCCTTTTCCTCTGACCTTCCTGCGGGTTTGGAACTCTCCAAATCACCTTTGACACCGTACATACAGTGCCCGCATCTAGCAAAATCAAATTTTTGCTTACTGTTTCTTCTTTGAAATGCGAACAAGATTAGAACAACAACAAGCAACGTCAGCAGCCACTTCTGTGCCCTGGGAGAGGGAATGGATTCATTTTTCTTGGCTGTAACTGACTGAAATCAAGATGTACAATTTTTAAACTAGCTGGCAAAAAACAAAACTTTCCATTAGTCAATGCTCTAAACTTTAAAAAATTAAGATTAACAATATAGTGATGGTGGTTAAGTATGAAGTGTTATGTCCATACACATATTATCAAGGGGAGCAAAAAGGCGAGGGAAAAAAAAAAAGAATGGGTATCACATTCAGAAAAGATTAAGTAAAAGCACTCCTGGATTAATTTGAATTATCTTTAACACATTTTCAATCCCTTAGCATCTGGATCTTGTTTAAAGTAGAAACTGAACTTTTAAATAGGCTTTCTTTTAGTTGCTCATGACTAGCCTTAAGAAAAAAAAATATTTCAGTGCTGACAGAATAAGAAATAAATTTATGCACACATTCGAACATGTTTTAGAAGCTACTTAACACATATCAAATTACTTT
Source organism: Tinamus guttatus (assembly GCF_000705375.1). The sequence continues at coordinate 2,094 of NW_010589818.1, forward strand.
CCAGTAATAACCACACACACAAAATAATAATAAAAAAGAGCAGCAAGTGGAATTATCTACTCCATGCTATGGTTTACAAATTTAACTAAACACTCAAACAAGCAGTTACTATCATATTTCTCAGGCTAAGGAGGAACTGCTATTCTCTCTTGCCTGTAACTTCATATATATTTCATTTCTATATATTAGAAAGTTTCTGATTCCTGTACACACAAAGAAAGGCAAATGAGCTTCTCTAAAATGCACTACTATGCATTTTCAATTTTTCCAGAGATCTCTCACCCTGATAACTGAAAAATTACACTTACTAGTATAAGAATGTTCTACCTTTATCATTTTCCATGCAGGTTTCCGTAACCCTGCAAATTTGGGTTAAGAATGGTTTTCCTGCTCTACAGTCACTCACAGTCTTTTCTGCGATTATAAATTTTAAGAGCTTTGCTCAGTTAAGAGGAGTACGTCATTCCTGCCAACAGTCCATTCATTCTTTGCATGGATCAGTCTCTCATTTCAGTATTGTATAAATTTATCCTGTAATTTTATTAAGTGAGCAGTCTCCATAATTAGCAGTTACAAATCTCTGGCTGCATTTCAAAATTTAAGGAAAAAAGTCTGGATTGCCTACCACTTCACCAGAACCGAATGCCTTTAAACTCTGCCAGCAAATAACAAAAATACACAATACTTATGCCAAAATTACATGCTGGAAAGAGACAGATTTAAGGCAGACAAAGATTTGTGCAGCACAGTCAGGAGAAGTTGCAGTCACAGCTCTGGCATGCTCTGCAAGGTTTATTTCAAAGCTTCTATTAAATGCACGTTGCTGCTTTATAATAAAAAGGGTAGAAAAGATAACTTACAGGAGGTCCAGTTTCCCCCTTTGGACCTCTGATATTTCCCATTTCAAACATTTTGCCAAGATCTTCATAGTCGTACGCATAATTAGCAATATCAATTTCATAACCGATTTCAGTGGGGTAGGTCTCCTCAGCACCAAAGGCACCTTCTTCCTCCCACAGACTGAGCTCATGACCCTGCGACAGGTCAGCAGTAGCACCAGAGAGGGTTGTGTTTATGACTTGCTGCTTTTCGGTCGATTTATCTAAATGCTGCTTTGCTTGACCCTTTCCCGTCCCTTTGCTCTGTTTTACAAGGGAGGTCCGAGGAGGCTCACTTTTTTGGCCTGCATTTTCCACAGTATTATCTGAAGTATTTGGATACAACACTGTCTTTTTGGGGGGGATGTTTCTGTCTTTGCTTAGCTCCTGGTGCAGCAGAGGTGGGCTGATACTCTCCTGGAGCTCCACTTCAGGCCAAGTTTTCAGCAGCAAAGGTTTGGCTGCCCCAAACCCCAATGCAGACACATTTCTTGACTCCAAGTATTCTGATAGAGAGTGAATCTGAGCAACATCTGTAACGGGAGCATTTGATGTTTCTTTCCTTTTACCTTCAGATGGGTTTTTCTCATCAATTTTTTTCCTCAAAAACATATCCATCCCATTGGATGATCGATAGGTTTCTGCCTGGCGACACTGCTGCTTCACATATTTACAATAGTTTGCAGAGGCTGCTGCAGAGGGAATGATATCAAGCTGACACATAACTCCTTCGAAGCTGATGGAGTGAGAGTTCATCCTTCCCAGGGTAAACAAACCATCCAGGTCAAACGCCTGCACTTCTGAGAGCGCTTCCTTGCTGTAGTATTTCCTTCCACACTCGGCAAACATGGAGACAGTCTTGTCCCCAACGCCGATGGCGAACGAATGCCACCGCTCATTATGAACGCTGTAGTCAAAATACACGGGCTGCTTCCCTCCGGTGTGCACCGCTACTTTCCTTGGCAGCAGCTGGACACCAAATTGCAGTCTATTTTTGTTCCTAATACTGAAAAGAAAAGCATTGTTTATGCTGTAAGAGTATAACCCAACCAAGAGGGTGAACTGCTGCCCTAGAGGCGCTGGCACAACTTGGGTGGCGGGCACCTCGATGTGGGCCTCTCCGGTCAGCACGACTCCTGGCGCGGCCAGACGCACCCCCTGCGGCAGCGGAGAAGGTGTTGAGGGCACTGCTCTCTCCACGGCTGGTCGAGCATCTTTTGTGAGGCCCAGCTGGTGAAGGATGTCTATCGCTGCAAAAAGAAATAAAGGCATGTTGTTTGGTTTCGGTTGTAAAATTCATTGCAACTGGATTAAAAGTTTATTCCCAAATTCAGATGCGTGGGAACACATACACACACTGCTCCTGAACAAACCTGAGCTCCCTAAAGGTGTGCACTGCACACAGCAAAGCCACCAAGCCCCTGCGGCAGGCACACGAGTCTTCACGTAAACCAAACACAAGAGTAATTGCAGTCGGCTTCCTGAGCAGTAAAATAATTTCCGTATCAAAAACAAACAAAAACATCTTTTCTCCCTAGCAGGGCCCTGCCTCAGTGCCACTTCATGGGGCAGTGGGGATCTGGAGCAGGACCCTTGCGGCTGGGGGGCTGCAGGGGGCAAGGATGGCTGCCCTCCCCTCAAGAGACTGCTCTGCAAGGGGTCGTTTTGTACCTGAGTGCAGGTACACGTGCCAGGAGACAGCCAGATCCAGGAAAACAAATCAGTGCAAGGGGAGGAAGAGGGAGGCCCTTGCAGAACCGACCCCTCCTCTTCCTCCTGCAGCTCCATGCAGCCATGGGAAGGGAGAGACGGCCACCCGCTAGACCAGGCTGCAGAAGGCAGAGGGGACGTAGTACAGCTTTTGTAAATAAGGAGCATGGCACAGAAGCACAGTATGAGTGCTCCACCTCTCCCGTCCAGCTAGAACAGGGTTTGAGCTCCAGGGAACTACAGACATTAGAAGTGACTCGTAGTATATTTAACAGTTGCACTGACATACTAACCCCTGGAAAGAGACTAGCATTTTCCATAGCATTTAGCTATAAGTAAATAAAGCTATTAAATAACTAGAGCTGGGAGTGACCGATAGAAGTTAGTAGATTCCCTGCCAAATTAAATGAAGGGAGTATCTGAAACAAATGGATGCTCGCTATTTTAGTGGAAAAAAGGTTTCCTTTCCCAGTCCTCCCTTTCTCTGTTTATTCATAGCAAGCTGTAAGAATAGACAGATGTTGGCTTAGCTTCTACAGTAAATTATGGAAAGAGCCTGAGATTTCCTTGAGAGTGGTTTGAAAATTGGAACCAAAAGCACCAACCTGAACACACTGCACATCTTGAAAACTAATTACACACCTTGTAGTGTTTCTAGTCATGTTAGAGATTTGCAGACATGCCAGGATTGCCCTGGCAGGTAGCCAGCACACAGAAAGGCATGGAGAAAGCATATTTTTTGCACACAAACTCATCCATGAGCCAATTTCTCAAGATGTTCTGCCTCAGAGCAATTAATTTACGAAGGCTGCATTTTAATCTGTCAAATTGATAACAGAGGTTAGGTTATAGCGCAGCTTCGAAGCCCAGCACATCCGCTAATGAAGGGGCACTTTCCCAGGGCCTGTGTCCCGCCTGGTCCATATGTGGTTCTGGTGGGGAGACCTGTACGTGCGTTACCCTTGCACGAGCTAAGGGGAAACAAATCCCTGCCTTGGGGGGACGCGAGAGGCAGCCCCAGCACTTCTCTGTGCACCAGCTGATAGAGCCAGCTGGCTGAGCAGAGGAAAATAAGAATCAGTAAAACACCACTCAGAGCTGATCAGCAAACTTGCCTGTAACGAAATGGCACATTAGAAGCCTAGATGTCTGACAGGTATTTGTATTTAAAAGTAGTAGCACACACATGATCTTTCCAAGGTACAAAACAGAAAGCCTCTCAGACTGGCTTAAAATAGTTCATTTTAAAATGACGTTTTGGAGCATTGTTCCTAAATTTCAAGCTATAAGTAAAATTGCCAAAGGTTAGGCAGTTCAGTCATCTAGAAGTTATGGAAAAAAAGGGAAAGCATTTAAAAACACTATGAGAAACAAAACAGCTTCTCTGCATCCTGCGGTGGATTGCTATGAATAGTAACATGTCTCTCAAGAAGGCTAAACATAATGAAATGTTGCATGAAAAACAGCAGCAGCAGACTAAGCATCAACTAATTACTCCTTGCTGACTTGTTGCCCATTAACCCACCTTCAAGCCAAAAGGCTGTTCCAAACTTTTTTGGCCAGTCATTTCATTTCTGGTCCAATATACATATAGATATACTTTTTAAGCCTTCAGAAGCTCTTGGCAGTACATGGGGCTTTGGGACCTTACAACCCTCTTAATTCTTCTCCCAGCAAGAGAACCACAATTTGCTTTATCTATCAGTAGCTATTGTGCAGACATTGATAAACAAAAACCACATCTGTCTCCACTTACTGTTCACTCAAACTGTTAGTCCCCCAAACTGCAATGGCTCATTTTATTGAAATAATATTTTTGGGTGCTTTTAAGCATTTTTTCTTTCTGCCTTCCTCAATACCTCTCAAAAACTCAGCAAGTTTTGCTGAGGGAAGTGGAGGGAATAGCCAAGATGGGCTTTGGTAAAATCTTCTGATCCATCTATCAATCCTCAGCACAACACCCAAAAGGAAGATAGTGAAGAACAGGTTTCTTCCCTAAGTGTATCAGTACTCACTGGCCTTCAACTTGTTTATACTCCATGTGATGGATGTTATCTTATACCTCAGGTACCAAGTCTCTTTAGTGGGCCACTGAGGAAGCAGTGTCTGCAGCATCAGCACCCTTCAACATCAGTCTTTTTTACTCACAGGGGCTGAAAGAGAAGCAGTCAAGATCCCTTGTGCTATCGTAGACACTTCTTTAGTTGGAAGCAGCGGGTGGAGAAACATCTGGTTAGCCCTGCAAAGGCAGGCAAGCAGCGCTCCACTGGGACCAGCACGGTCTCCCTGGGGAAGGGATGCAGTGCCCAGCGCTGTCAGGGTGTTGGACAACAGCCATTTACTCATTCTGCATCCCTTTGCTGTTAAATTCCCCTTGCTCATTTTCACATCTCCCTGCACTCACGGTTTCCTCTGAAAGCTTCATGTTTAGCAGCCTCTCTCCATTTTGCCTGTTCTGCTATAAATAGCTCTCACTTTTCCTGGGCTAGTAGGGGTAAGGGAATGGCCAGGGTCATTCAACAGTCAGCTCTGCTGTCACTGGAGGACACAGGCAGCAGGGTGCCCATGGGCAAAGCTGGCTGCACCTGGGCAAATGTGGCTGCAGTTGATGCTCTCCTGGACACCAGGAAAGCAACTAGCATGAGAAGGTCGATGCCTAGCAAAATTTATTCTTTTTTGGCCTTAGTGGAAAAAAAAAACAGCGCATAGCTCCTCAGCTAAAACATGCACAAGTTGTCTCCTCAGCTCAGGAGGGAAGGAATATTAATTATGATAGCTAGCATCTGTGTATTTGGCAGAATACTCTCTCATTTTTTTCCTTCTTCAAAATTTAAGTGCCAAGAAAGCTTTAAAAACACCCTAAGCATCAACACATTCCTAGTGGGCAGTATCCTGTGCCTGGACAGACTCCAAGCAGCGTGAAGGGAGTACTGCTACCGCTGGATCTGTTAGGTGCATAGGCTGAGGGAAGACTTGAGTTGTTTCGACTTTTTATTTAAGAGCTTCTTTTTCTGAATGACTTTTTAATTTTTGAGAAAACTGGTTTCTTCCCTTGTACTTCTTTCCCCAATGATTTTGAAATCTACAGGTCATTTGCAAGATTCTCTAACTAGAGATTTTTGACTGAGTTTTGGCAGGTGTTCTTGTTAAATCACTTTTTCACAATTCCCTATTTTTGGATCCTCTAAAGCAGAAAGCTTTCCAGCCAAACCACATTATCTGTGCATGGGTTTCCAAAGCAAATAAGCCATACTATATGCATGGGGGACAGTCACACCATTTTTAGTATCCTTAGACACTTTACACCAAAATTGATATGAGTGCAGTGTCAGATATGGACACAGAGAATCAAACCAGGATATACAAAACCTTAGATATGAGGCTTCCTTGGTCTGCTGTTCTCAGAATTACTTTTTGCAGCCTTGTTTACACACTCAGCAAATAAAACTGCACGTGGGAAGACAGGAAGCTGTTTTGAGACTCGGTGTATCATTTTAATCCCAACCAAGCACTTGAAAAGGATCTAAATAGCGCATGGGATGTGTGCATGGGTTTGCATTTCTGCTCACTAAGACATCCAATATGGCTATGTGGGACTGCTGTTGAGTAAGAGCAGTAATAGAAGCAGGAAGCCTCCTTCATCAGCTGATGACAGGAGGGAGGAAGAAAGAAAAAAGTCAAATGAACCATGTTGTGTCTGCTACTTAAGCCAAGACTAGACTGGGCTTCAGAGTTAGGAGGACTCTATGCATTCCTGAACACACTGCAGCAGAAAGAAGCTGGGTCTTTTGCTCTGTGTTTTTGGAGTCTTTACCCTATTTCTGCAAACCTCTACACATGGACGTGCTCTTCTGCTGGGCACACGTCGCAACAAGTGCTGAGCATCTCAGCTGAGGGGCTCTGATTTTAGGAGAAACCAACTATCAGTCCTACTGCAGTAGTCACCACCATAATCAACTATGCCTTACAGTAATAAAGAGCATTTGAGATTAAGCAATTACTGCTTATTAGTGCTAATTACTGCACTAATCCCCTCAAAGTTCCCAAGACAGACCACCCACCACAACTCCACCCCATCAGAAAAAAAAAAAAAGAGACACACAGATGAAAGTCACATGTATTGCTTCATAATAGCAAACCTCTCTCCTGCTACACTGGGAAAGCACAAACTGCCTCCTGGTCCAGCAAGACAACAGGATTTATCCCTCCTCTGATGCAGGGCTTGATTCATCTGTTGGAAATAACAAGGAATTCCCACCATCGCAAAAGGTTATGCTCCCCTGGCTGAATGGGAAAAATCAGCCAACAGTCTTGCCAGGCAAACAGTAAACAACTAATAGAAATAAAATTTACATGGGTAAAGAAAAAAAATACACCATCTCCCCACTCAAAAAAAAAAAAAAAAAACCAAGACCCCTTAGGCAAGCAAGGAGTAAGATGAGAAAAGCACTGATGAGACTTAATGATCACGGGATGATGAGTAATCTCAATAGGTCTCTAGCAAAATGGACCAGGAACGAGTCCTGTCTTAACCTTGTGATCCATCCACTTGGATTCACTTGAGAATTTGCAGCTAGCACACTTATCAACCAAGGACGAGCTATTTCTTGCTTCATCTGTATGGAGAAGGGATATGGAAGAAAAATTGATGCTGCCACTATCCTAGGAGATAAAATTAAGTGACACATAAGCTTTCATCAGTTTGCGATGAAAATATTCCACAACCATCTCTGATGTAAACAGCACAGCTGGCAGAGTTGTCATAGCTGGCAGACAAAAACAAGACACAACCCTATTTCCTCACCAACATCCGCATCTGAATGCGGACCGAATGAATGTACAATTTCCACTTTTTGCATTAATGATGCCAGCCTAGACTAAGCCTTTATTATACACAGTGGCTTCCTCCCCAAGCCCCGAGAAGTGCAAAGGTAACTTAGTCATAGCTTGCCACCCCCAAGAACACCCACTTGCAGCGAAGACACAATCAAAGCCTTCTCCCTGTATAAGACTTCTCTTTTATGAGGAGTTTGTATAAATATGTAAGCAATTTCATGGACAGAAAGTCTGAGTAATTTTCAAAAGGTCATCTTTTCCAAACTGGTTAATTTAAACTTATGCTCTCACCATTTTCTGTCTGAATTTTGGTTAGTTAAAATTAAGAAACCAAACATAAGTTTGAGTAACAACAGCCACATACTCTTTTTATTTAGAAACAGATTACCCAAATGTTTTGGTTTAAGAAAGGATTCTCACCTTGTTCAGGTAGTTGTGCAACACCCACAGCTATACATATCACAATAAAAAGGAGGAAGGTTTTCCTAAAAGGAGGAAAAAAGAAAAGGACATGTAAGAAAATATCTGAAATTTCACAGCTGCAAGATTAAGCATGCCCAGTTCAAAGGCCAAAGTCAACAGAAAGACCCCACGGATGTTAGCAACTTGTGGAGCCATCAGCCCAAGCCATCAGGCCCTCACATTGTAAAACTTTCCACTGATGCTGGGAAGGCATTTTATACGGAGATTAAGGATTACATACATCTATATCCAATGAATATTCATATGCAATACGTGCATTTTACACTGGCAGCTATTAATAAAGTGACTGTATCCATTTTCAAATATTTCAGTGCAGCAGTCTCTAAACAGGAATACTGCTATATATTAAAATTTAAAGCACTATTTCTTCTGTAAATAAAGGAACCAGAAAACAAAAGACAAGTTATCACCCACAGAGACATTAGATACTTTTTCCCCCCCAATGTAGCTATCATCAGCCTTATCACCATACGGTATCATTTTACCACAAATGACAACATTATGAAATACTTTTTGCATGATGATATTAAAAGTATTAAAAATATCAATGACAACAATTTGACTTAAAAGCTAATGCTTAGGTAGAAAGAGCCAGTGTTGAAGGCTACTGCCAGTTCACTGATTGAAACTAATATAAATCAAATAAGATCCATATAGACCATGTGCTTGGAATCTGCTTTTAATGGAGATATCCATAATACTAGATCACTGGCTTCGGCAGAGGGAAAGAATTTGCTTTTACTGCGGTCAAAAACAGAATGTCTGCTATTTCTTAACTCTATTTTCATATTAACCAGATTAGCAGCTAATCACATGCTCTTATCATTGACTTAATCCTTTAATAATTTAGAAACACATTTTCTGTTGAGGTTGTACCGTTGATCATCCAGACACAGAAACTTGTTTAAGTACCAATAGCAGCAACCTACATCTATTTAGTGCTAAAAAGAAATACTTCTACAAGATGATACTAACTCACTCAACCATTCCAAGTTGCTACAAACCCAGCTCCATAAGCCATCTATCTCCAAGCTCCAGGCTCACTGACACACATAACCTCATTGATTTTTCACAATATTAAACACTAGACACAAGGAAAGTGTTTGCTGGTCCATGCCAGAGAGCTCTGGAGTATCCAGGGTGGATAACAAACAACAACACAACCCACACACACACACACATTTGGAAGCAATAGAGATGCAACTAGACACTTCTAAAACTGGGCAATTCAGCCCTATTACTCTATTAATTATGCCTGCATGTCAAAAATAAGGGCAAGAAGCAAAAAGCCACAATTTTGTATAGGGATGTACAGTTCAACCAGCAGTGACAGGCAAGCTTTTTCCACTAAGCATTCATTTCAAGATCACGTTCAGCTCTAAAGCCAAGGTATTAATAATGCTACAGTGGCAAGAAAATCTCTATAATTAAAAAAGAAAAGCAATATTTAATGAAGATCTTAATAGCCTTTTCAAGTGCTCATACACCAGCTCTGGCTGCTCCCACCTGCCCCGGTGCAGACCCCATGGGGCTCTGCCCTCTGCTCCCCAGAGAGCCTGGGGTAGGTGCTGGGAGCAGACGGAGCTTCGCAGACCCAACAAACCACCACTCCCTTGGGGTGTTTTGTCTCAAAAGACAAGGAAATGAAACAAAACAAAAGGAAACCCCTTGCTCTCTGGAAGGCAGACCTCTCTGCTGCCCTTTTCACCCTCGCCCATCAATAGTCTGGGCATCAGAAGGGGCCATACTGATTTTTCAGCCCAAGCTGAACATTGCTATTTGAGCAGCATTTCAAATGATTGAGCACAACATTTTATAAAATTACAAAACTGGACTAACTGTAGCCTGCTATGATACTCTATCACACATGAGATATTCAAAAGTACCCAACGTTCCTCTGACTCTAGAAGGGAAAAGGCTGCCAGCCTCACAGACCCCCCTAGCAAGGGCACGTTCCACTGCTGCCCTGCAGCCCCTTGGCGCTCTCCTCCCCATGTGTTCCCCAAACTGCACAGCCTCAAAACGTCTACTGGAGCAATCCTGCTATTCTGCAGAAAGACCTAAGAGTGGCTGTTGCTCAAACAAGCAGCCAGGCACTGGGCCAACACTTCGGTCCTTCTGTTCTGAAGACCTGATCTCAAGTTCTGGAGCAACTTCACAGGTCAATAGTTTCTGTGCCACACAAGAGCACCCAGGTCAGTAGTTTGTGTCACACAAAATCATCGTTTCTTCTAACAGGGATCTCAGGGACAGGGGTGGCAGAACATATGGACAGGAGATAACGATGATAACAAGGTCCATGCATTGCACCCTATGAGCCAAAACTTCAGAACCACTCTTTTTCAGTTGACTTTCATGGACACGAAATGTATTCTCAATTAAAAATAGCATAAAGCATTTTAATTGAACTGCAAAGTCAGGATGCTCCAAGGACCCTAGACCACAAAATACAAAGGTAAGTTGGCTCAAGACCGTGACATCCCCTGCACCCAGGCAGCCAGGGACAGCGCACGTGCCAGCTACCGCCTCTGCCACCTCTCAACAGTGCTGCAGGGAACGAGGACACGGCCAGGGCCTGAATTGCACAGATGTAACTAGATATACAGCAACATTAACTGTGAGGTAAAGACAAACGTCCGCCTTGCACTGCGCTCTCCAGCTAATGTCAAGAACAGATGAGGATCAGCTAAGGGAAAAAACAGACCAGAGACAAGCTTAGGGCAGCAGGTCCCCTAACGCGTGGGAAAAGTCATTTTTCCTCCTACCTTTTCCGACAACAACAGGTAAAGTTTTTGCAAGAGAAGCCATGTACAATGTTAAAGTCGTACAAGGAAGCTCTCCACGGCCACAGATGGAAGACAAAACAAACAAACAGAAAAGGAATGAAATATGCTCATGCAAACCCTCTCTTCTTGGTGAAGACTGCTACACCTAAGTTAAAAGCCACCTGAGAGCCAGGTCATGCTCTGTGCTCTCATGCGGGCTCAAGCTCGGCCACCCCGGCCAGGTATCGCCCCTGGCCATGTCCCTTCCTTTGTCACATCCTCTCTCCCAGTTCCACACGCGTGCACAAGCTGAGGGAGCTACATAAAACCGCATGGAGGAAGCAACTATGAAGCGCACTTGAACTGCCCTATCATTAAAAATAGCACTTACCTTTCTGATAATCTTTAGCATGCTATAGCTAAAAATCTCCCAGTATCAACTTAAATGTTTTCTAGGTTGCAAGAAATTGCCTGGTTTAGCACATGCTAAGGAAACCTAATCCTTCTGTGAAAGCCTCTATTTTTCAACATAGGAAAGCAACCAGGTCACTCTCCTCTTGTCAAATGTCAGGCACAAGTCTACTCTTTTTTGACTAATTCCTCTAACTATTTCTGTAAAACACATAAGCAAAATCAGCTCTATTTGAAATTACATAGATATATGACAAGTTTTGAAGCTATCCAGGCAACAGATGCAGGTAAACTGCATCTTTGCTACTGCTCTACTCCACAACCTCTGAATTGGTGCTTCTCTATCAGCACTCTCCCAAATAAAAACCCTTCAGCTGGTGTCTGATTAACCCCTGGAGAAGCCTCCCAGCCTACTCCACAACCTCTGGATTTATGCTTCTCTAACAGCACTCTTCCAAATAAAAGCCCTTCGGCTCGTGCCTGATTAACCCCTGGAGAAGCCTCCCAGATGCAGGGATTAAGGAAAGGGATCTCCTGGGAAGGCCACCCCCAGGTGCACACATAGCAGCTGGGCACACTCAGGCACCCAGATTACACAGCAGGTTCAGCTGGGCAGCACAAACCTCAGCATGGCCCATGCAGAGCTCCCAGCAAATGTGCTACAGGCAGCATAGCAGGAACACTTTACAGAGAACACACGTAACCTCTTTAATGTGTCATTAAAGCTAGGGCAGGGGAAAAAAAAAAAAAACACCACTACGAGCTTTGCTGCCTAGTATGCTTTTACAGAGGCTGCAGTGCTCCGTGTTTGCACTGTGGCTCACCATACTTTACAGACCCCGTATCAGCGGTGGAAGCAGGTGAACTCGGGGCGCCTCTGCTGCGCAGGTTTCCGCACGCAAGCACAGCTCAGCACACAGATTTCGCCACCCGCTTTGCGCCAAGCGCCCCGCGCACCCGCGGCGACCCCCCGGCTCGGGCTTCTCCGCGCCCCCCGCCCTGCGCCCACGTTCGCGTG
>NW_010589818.1:14821-62411 GCF_000705375.1 Tinamus guttatus
TGCGCCCGGGGATCCCGAACCGCCTCCCGGCTAAAGCGCGGGTCAGGGGAGGGGGGCGCAGGTGGCTGTGCTGCGCGCGGGCGATCCGCGGCCGCGGTGCAGAGCGCGACACCTTGGGACACACGCGGGGGAGAGGAGAGCGGGAAAGGAGTGAAATGGTGCGAGGGGGAGATGAATGTGCTGGAGGCTTCTGCATCTCCAGCGTATTTGGGGCAGGGTCCAGGAACCCTCCCGCTGGAAAAAGTGTTTGAAGAGCAGATATAATTTGGTAGCGTTAGAAATGCCAAAAGAAATATGAGACCCTCCACTGCCTTCTTCTTCAAAGGACGAAGCTTTTTTACTTTCCAGCTTTCCAACTTTGTCCCAGCAGCACAGTCTAGTACAGCTTTATCCCAGAAGGTGTCTTCAAGCAAACTCTCTCAAGGTGCACAAGATAGAGTTGGGCAGTACAACACCCTGCAGTTCATACTCCTCTGAAGAACAAGCCCACAGTTGCATCCTGGGGCCATACCTAAAGCAAAATTTCCATTGGCTTAAGCAGAAATTGCATGCAAGCAAAGGCTGTGGAGTGGTCTGGCACTTGCAGTAAAGATCTCCAAGCCACAGGTAAGGGGTAACATGAGTCAAGCCAAACATGCTCCCATGCATTTGGTTTTGGAGAAAACAAAGAAAACAGTAAAGCTCCAAGGAAAGTTGCAAGACAGAGAGAAGGGATTTCATGGTGTCCCTGAGGATGCTCCATGCAGCTGAAAAGGCTGATGCTTGATGGTCCACTTAGCTGGTAGAAATATGAAGGGAAAAAAACAAACAAACAAACAAAAAAACACAAAACAAACAAACAAAACCCCACGACACTGTGAGACAGGCCAGGGCAAACCTAGATCAGTGAACTGTCAGGGCATAGAGGTGGCTGCCCATAAACTAGCCCAGTAGCTTGACTATAGAGAATAGTCACTTCTTTTAGCTATCATTGTTACAGCACATCTATTTAAAACAAAAAAAAAGAACCCTCCATTTAGAAGAGATGTGACACACCTGACTATTTCTGCACTTACCTTTCTAAATGCAGCTAAATGAAATGAATTTTCCTGGATAACCAAACGTAAAGCTACAAGGGACAAATTATTCTCAGACAACCTACCCCAAAGTTAAGTGATGGCACTCAAATTCATATTCAACCAGAAATTCTTGCCTCAGCCAGAATCCACAGTATCTCACAGACTCCCACAGGAGTGCCTACTTCACTTTGTGTAGGCTCAAGGGAAAAGCTGACAACATTTTGGCTTTCTGCCTTCACCCTGGCATAGCAGCACACGAAGATGTAGCTGTTGACCCAAAAGAGCATTGTGGCTGCCCAGTAAGGTCCTGAATGTGGCTGCAGTAAAGTCGTTGTTAGCATTGCTGTTTTAACCACACTGGAACGACTTCCAACAGCTACAATGTAATATTTTAACTATTTTATTAGCATTAAGATGAAATAAAATCTGTATTTTAGGGGTTGGTTTTGGAAAGGTTCAGTGCCTTTCCATAAGCTCTATTTACCACTTGAACAAGATGTCACATATGCAGGAGGCACGTAGGTGACTTCTTAATCCTTCAGCATCAATGGTAGGAACATTATGGAAAGAACTGTGCTTCAAGAGTAAGTTGCTTTGCCTTGAATAATCCTGCCCTTCGTTCCAGGGCAGAGAGACAAGTACATGAGCCATTGCAGAGAATTCAGCACAGGACACTAAGGCGCTCAGTGCCAGTATTTCCCTTTCCACTAGCGCTTCCATTGAAGCTAGCGCAGCTTCAGCTGCTCGCCAGCCACATGTGGGGCACAAATAAAGGTTGCTGCCCAGGATCTTGCAATGGCTTGAAATAGCCCAAACTGTTAAATTGGCATTGGGTGCTCAGTTTCCTATGTTCATATTCCTACAAATGTAGGTTCACACAATGTGGTAGATTAGTCAATGTTTGGCACTCTGCTCTTTAGGTCCTTGTCAAAGCCCTTGCTAGGGATTCAAAGCCTGTCCACAGGGCTTTGGGCACCAGGTGATACAGGTGAAGCAACTAAATCAAGAGGCACAAGGATATCAAGCTACTTTCCTAATGACTTATAGTGAACATGCAGCACTGCTAAAAATAAATCCCCGACCTGTAGCCCATCACGTTGTGTTTCTGATCCACTCCAAACTCTGCCAGAAATCACTGTCAGTATTATTTTAACTCTTGTTTCTTCCAAGCCTTCTGACACAGTCTAACAGGCAAAGCCTACTGTGTTAAAAGCTATCAGATTACGTATGTTTATTTCTAGAGCTATATATAGCAGTCTGTATACTTAGGCACACCAAAAGACACGGTCAAACTCCAAATGTGTGAGCAAGTCACTACGACGCAGTGGTGCTGGATTTCCATTTCATCTGCTAAATGTCCCCAGATCCACTTTTTCCACATCTCTCTCTTGCTTGACCACAGTCTATCACCACTTTTTCTCATCTCTCCAAGTAAACTCAGGAATTACTAAAACCTTATTTTAGATCTTTCAAGATATCACTTCTTTACTTTCCAACATGGTTGCAGGCTCTTGTGCTGATTTTCTCATTTTTCAGCAGCTTTTTTCTTCTTTCATGAACCAACTTGCTCACCTGTCACTCCCAATTAGCCCTGCTGCGTTCCAGCCATGCTGAGGCACAAGGCAGGAGCTCAAGGGTGCAAGAAGTGAGGCACATTGTTCTCAAAGGCTAAAGGGTGCAAGAAGTGAGGCACATTGTTCCCATCTATTATTTTTCTCTTTTAACAAAAAAAATCAAAATAAATAAAAAAAAAACACAGTAGCAATGGCTACTATATTTCCAGAGCTTTGAAATAAAGAAAAAAAATGAACAGGAATCTGAAAGATAAAAGCACATAGAGTGTGATTGTAAGGGCTCGGTATTGCCGTGTGATGTTATCCCCAGGCAAATAGGATTTTTACCTTGGACTTTAGTAGGGACAGAACGAGACCTGTACAAGTTTCCTAGTATAGTCCCAGAATTAGGAGTTTTGGCAGAAGATCCACACTACTATTGAGTTCCTATTGGAGACCAACTTCCTCTGCACACCACAATATATGGTGTTAGGCTATATACCAACACTGCTGGAGCTCCATGCAGCAAAATATTTGTTTAGGAACCTCTCTGTGGCAGCCAAGAGAGTTCAACACACTGCTTTGGTTAAAGGCAGAGTTACCAAGCTATCAAATATGTTTGAATATAAGAAATGGAAAGGATTACAGCATGTCTTTAACAACAACTGGCTAGAATCAAAGAAAGGAACACTCCAGGTCTGAAACCATTGGATGTGCCTCTTCTTTATAATACAAGGGAGAAACTGTACAGAAGGGGCTGAGGGTTTGGAGGACCAGACTTCAGAGAGGCTGAGGCACAGTCAAAAAGCCAGACTCCAAGCCACAAGCAACCGTACAGACAAGTGAGATTCCTCAAGCTGCCCAGTCAAAGCAAACAGGGGAAACACATCCAGCCAGGAGTCAGAAAGCACAAAAGCGCCTGAGGGGACACGGCACATGGCAAGGGCTGTCTGTGAGGCTCCTGCGCCTCAGGGTAGGAGATGCCCTGCCGCCACCAAGGTGCACCCAGGAGTTTCACTAAGTCATCACTGCAGCGTGGATCCCTCAAACCAGAGTCAAGACCCCTTGTACAGGAGGCTGAGAGGGGCCGGCAGAGCGAGCCATGTGGAGGAACCCGCCCCACACCGCGAGCCGGGCAGTCGTGGTGGCCTGTCACACATCGCACCAGGAATGCATGACACCTCGCCAAACACACAGGGAAATACTCAAGGAAGGGAGAAGCCAAGCAGTGGTTGTTCGGGAAGCGAGAAGTGAGTGGAAAATTGGAGTGCGGTGTGGGAGCTCCGGTACATCTCAACCCAAGGCAGCTCCAGTTCCCCCATGGGCCCAGCTCCAGGAGAGCAGCTCCGTGAGTTCCCACCACTATGTGGGGCCCTGAGAGCCAGCACTGGAAAGAAAAGCAGGACAGGAGCTAGGGAAAATCTAGTGATTTTCACTTGTAGTTAATTGCTATCCCACAGCCTGCATCTTGCAATGCAGGCCGGAAGGAGACACCCACTCTTAGAGACAGCAGGACACATTGGACATTGGATATTTTCTGGGATATTCATTGAGCTGGAAGTCCCCTTCTAGGTGAAGTTTGCAATCACGGCTGAGAATTTGCATTCCCAAGACCCAAGAGCAGCCTTGCAGACCTGCACCAAGCAGCAGTGAAGAGCCTGGGCCAGGTGGCCGCAGGGCTACCTACCTGCACTGCCCCAGCATGGGAGGGCTCAGCCATCTCGGCTCGCATGGGATTCTGCTGTGCGTTTTTGAAACTAAGAAAAACGTCATACCACGAAAAATGTCATGTCATGAATACCCGTTAACTCCAGCTTTGAGATGAAATTCAATCACAAATAATTTGACCAACTCCATATAGCCATCTCAAGTATTCACACAAATAGTTGACTTTGATCTGTCACAGAGAGATTTCTGACTTCACAGTTCTGACTTTTAAACATTCACTACTTTTTTTTTGCACGAGTAGGCCATCAGACTTCTCCAGGACACTCTAGCTCCCAATACAGAAAAGTTTGGGGCTCATTGTAATTTATTTTCTTAGAGTATCTAGATGAATAGAGAAAGTCGAAAGTAGTTTTAAGCAGGAGAAGGTATTTTTTGTATCAGACACTTCATTTCCAAATTAAGAATTCTAGATCAGGCATATATAAGCACAGAGAAAAGTTCCTATATCAAAGCAGACCTCAAGTACTTTTTTTCCTTGAAACTACCAGACAGCTGAACATGTGGAATTACAGATCAAAATACATTGGCACTAACTTTAATGTTGATATTTTTACAGTAGTATAATTAATATTTGTAAATCCCTTACAGCTATACCATTGATATAGCATGGTATTTTTAACATGCTATTTTCATCATCTTATTTTTAGAGATGAATGGTCTGATCCTGTTCTTTCACCAGGTTCAGAATAATGTCAGAGCAACCCTTCCCCACTTCCACATTGCAATTGCAACTCCTCATAGGTCAGGGGTAGGAACTGTTCCTGGTAAGGAAGCAGAATAAAATTAAAAATAAATGGAATTCCCCTTTAAACCCTTATAACAAAGCCTAGAGAAAAATAGATGTACATCTGAAAGACAGTAAATTTTCTTTCTGCTTGGATCAATCATAAATTCATTAAGCCACATGTGCCTGGATTATTCTTGTCACAGGGAATCAGTAAATCCGCATGGCCATTTAATCACCCAGCATTGGCTTAGACACAATCACAACAGTTAAACAAGAGATGATATGAGAAACCCTGTACCACATTGACCCCAAATGCAGGAGTTTGCATTAAATGGATATCATTAAGCTTGAGAAGTCAAGAACTTTTAAGTGTCAGCACTAAGTTTTCTATGCAGCCCTGCAAGTGCCCACTGGAGCCTTTACATGGCTGTGTGTTATTTACCTCACAGGGCTCCAGCTGGTGCTCAGGTCACACTAGAGATGAATCTGGGTTCTAACAATTCCTTCCCTTAAACTCAGGGAGACTTTTGCTCAGCCCGAGAGAGAGAGGGAAAAAGAATCAGCCCCTTCTCCTGCAGTCCCTTGAGCTGCTCGGGGACATGACCACAGCACCCACTGGGCCATCACAGCAGGTGAGCACCATGGGGAAGAGTCCCAGCAGCATGGCAAGGCATCACTGGCTTCATCTTAATCAAGAGGTATCAGCGCAGACCTGAGGCTTTCCCAAAAACAGCAAGAAAAATGTTAAAATTCTATGTTTTGCTCTATTTTATTTTATAGCTTGGGGATCACTTAAGTATTTGTGACAGTAGAAAACCACAAATGTAATTTTTTGCAAATATTATCAGATGGTTAGCTTTGCTTTAAACTGATTACCTGACACTTGCAAGCTAGCTGCTCTTTTCTGAAGTGCCATATTCCTTCTTAATAGATAAGTTGCAATGATTCAAAATTACGTATGCAAGTATAACGGTACTGCTATTTGCCTGTTGGAGAAATACGGTTTTTAAAGATTTTTCAAAAAAATTAGTTTATTCCTTGACAAAGAACTGCAAGGATAAACTTTCTTATCTTGGGAAGTATTTTGATAGTTTAAGTGCACACTGAGAAGTTCAATTAAGATCCCTAGATGCTTTCAGAATATTGGTTTTACTCTTGCAGTGACATGATTCCTTGCCACAAAATCATGTCCCTAAGTTCAGTGCTCATTACAACTTAGATTCCCTCCCCCCTCAATCTTTTTCCTTTGTTTTGCAGTTCACTGGGGTAGCTGGGGCAACATGAAGTTGATTATAACCAGACTTCCTGTTAAAATTTGGGAGATCACTTGGAATATTCCCAGGGTACTAGAACACCACATTTGTCAAATACCAAAGCATACTCCAGAGGAAGCTGGTAATCAAAAGGTGTTAAATTTTCCAGGATGAAAGCCTTTCTTGAAATCTATCCAGATATTTCCCTGACACATTTCTCTATGAGCAGAACTCTCATTTTTGCCAATATGACCTTTGCCAGGTAGAGTTTACCTTAGAAAAATCCCAGGAACTGTCAAATGAAGCTGTGGGTTTTATGGAAGAGCTCCAAATTTGTGAATGCGCCCAACTGCCAGCAGCTCCTCCTGTCTTTCCGAAGATCCGTTTTCCACACTTTGGAGAATGGAATAGATCTAAGCTCTTGGGTACAATTCTGTTTCATGACAGCATATTCCTTGCAGATTTCTGAGGGACCCACACACACTGCTGGCAGCCCAGCAACATCACCCTCCTGACATCCTAAGTGCAGAATGCATTTCGTTAATCCACACAGAGCAAGACAGGAAACCATTCGAAGAACCAAACCATTTTACCTTAAGAATATTCTCGAGAAAGGTCTCACTATTGCCATCTGTCCATCACCAGGTAGCCAAGGGATGGGGTAGAGCAGATCTTTTCTTCATCCACTCAAACGTGTCACCCAAGTCACAGACCTGAGGAAATGCAGCAGACACACACTCCTCCGCAGCAGCTCCCCAGCTCCTCCTAAGGCACCAGTTTACCTCTTGTACCACACAGCTGCCCCTTGTCCCAGCTGCGGAATGGGATGGGGACACAGACAATCCAATAAATCCATGCCAGCCATCAGATGCTGGATGGGCTCTGAAGCAGCTTCATAGATAGACTCCTGGAGAGGAAAACCAGCTACTGCTGCAGCAGAGCTTGCAGTATTTCTGGAAAGGGCTGGCAGGGCATAGTTGCTGCCGATAGCGCCGAGCACAGGGTTACAACTCAAATCCTGAGCATTCACCGATACACAGCTCCTCATAGTATCAAAGCTGCTTGTTCTGTGCTGTGGAGCTTTAGGTACTGGAGACAGATATGTGGCAGCCCTTAATTAGTCATTTTTAAAGGAAAAGACTTCTTCAGGTACTCATTTCTCAGTCACTTCATTTAAATTGTGCAAGGGGTTTGAACAAGCCAGAATTGTCAGGGCTTGTGTTCTAGAGCTCAGCAATAGAAAAGCTGCCATTGACAGCAGAAATCCAAGGGCAAATTTGGATCCCAAAGGTCCAAAATTAATTAAGTGTGGCTGGATAGGCATGAAAACTAATGTTAGCCCCTCCTGAGCAGCCACAAGGCAGCATGGCAGGGAGGTGCCAGGAAACCCACTACCTCCTCACCCCTGGCTGCAGAGCACATTGCTCCTCTTGGTGCTCAGCAGAGCCAGCTAAGGGCCTGCAGCCAGGGTAAACACACAATTTATAAAGTTCACAGATTGTTTTTGCCTTTTAAAGGAAAAACACACATAATAAACAAAAAAGCTCTGATTGCATACAGCAAGTTAGTCATCACTCCAAATTCATAAGTAATTTAGAGTTGACATTTGCTAACAATGACAACTGCTTCCTCGTTGGTATTACATGATTTATTTTCCATTCTTTCTCTCTTCAGCTGCTTCAGTCATTTGACAATCTTCCCTAAAGAGACCAAGGAAAATGATATTGCAAAGCATTTAAAGAATGGAGTGTTTACAAAGCACATAAGTAGGCTGTGCTGCATCCAGAGTCATTAGTTGTAAGCACAGTGATAAAAAGTGTGAAGAACTTGTACCAAACATGCAAGATGACTGAAATTTCATGTATTAAGGATGAGGATATGTATGTACATAAGATAAATGCTACTTCATAATCTAAAAGTAAATATGAATGACAAAAATACCTTAAAGACCTTGGAATTTCTCTACATTTCTCCACCACTGCAAATATTGCTAATTTCCAGAAGAACTACTCAAAAGATCAAGCCTTGGAAATGCACCTGATTTCTCTTGTGGCAGCAGCTACTTGGCATTGAAAACCCTGGATCGCCTTGCCCTCTGCTGTCATATTTCACGAATTTGTGCAAGAACTCCCCAAGATCAATGCTCACTTGAGACAGTGAGTTTTTGGCTGGGCTGTAGCTGAAATCCTCGGCATGCTCCAAGTAGTTGGACCAAAGAGAAAGCTTCATGTCAGTCCATCATTTAGAGAGGAAAACACATTGAAGGGACCTTTAAGGACTAAATGTCCCCCCTAGGAAGCAGTTACAGTACTTATGCATGTACCAGATGACCAGGGTGTTGGTGGCTCCTGTCCCCTGGCTGGGCTGCTGCATCCTTCCACATGCAGCCATGCAATGAGTCTGATGACAGTTTGCGCTGAGCTGCATTGGGTTTTGTCCTGCAGTCCCAGCTCTGAAGAGATTATCCACCCAAGCAAAGCCAGTTAGGGGAGGGTAACTTCAGGTCACAGTTATTCACATCAACATTTCTACCCCAGCACATGCAACTAAAAGGCAAACGGCAGTGTCCCTCACATCAATAGCATTTCAGCTCAAATCTAGAATAAAACAAAGAATAAATGATTTTCTATGAATACACTTTTTTTTTTCCATTTAGCTCAATTATATCCGAGTCTCAAGAGTCCATGGAAACCTCCTTCATTTGCACTTTAACTGCAGCAGTTAGGCCACCATGCATTGTGCCTCTTCCTGCTATTTACCACCATATTTTGCTCTGCAACAGCATAAAGGCAGATGAGTTACTGTGCTAGAGGTGGCACACCTTGGGGTATGGTATGATATTTGGCTTTCCTTGACAAATGAGCTTATGCTCCCTTGGGAGGGAGGAACTGAGGTACTTGTTGCAGCCAGCCACAAACTTGCACTTAACCCCTAGCAATTCATACAGTTATATCCTATAAGGGTCAATTAAGTTATATGAGCCTTATATAAAAACCTTATTGCAGTCATTTGATGACTTTTTGTAAAAGATATCAGCACTGCCATACAAGGAAGGTTTTCCTTGAAAAACTCGTCTAGTGCATTATGTTCTGCTGCGTACAAGCATAAGCTACATCTTTTTTGTAATTCAGTGATGTGTTTTTCCCTCCCAGTGATAATTCTTAAATATATTTTCTATCCAGCTATCTCAAGTAAAAAAAAACCTTAAAAATACAGTAAATATCACTATGTATGAGGATTTAAGATAGGCCAAAATTATTTTTAGATCATTTCAGTAATATTAATTCAATTACATGCATCCCAGTGGTCATCATGAAAAGTCCAAGATATCAGCAACTCGATAATAACTAAAATGATATTTTGAAATCATTTTTTTTTCCTATTAAAAGAAGAAACTTTCCCCTTTTCCAGCCAACATATTTAAAAGATAAGAAGTCAGCATAGCCAGCTGGATTCTAGCTGCTGAAAATGCTTTCAAAATGTTAAACAGCTTTCCTAATAATGTGCTGGTTCTCATGACAAATCATAGAAGAGCTTCATCATGAACTTGTACTTTTACAAGTATTTTTTCCCCCCCCGCTCTTGTTTTTGTAAGATGTCCTGACATTTGTTAAATTACTTTAGCACTGCTTGTTGACAGCATAATTTAGCTCAGGAAACATTATAGCCAATTGTATGAATATCTTGAATTGCTCTCCCTATGCCAGGTAATGACATCCCACACTGGAGGTTTATTTTGGTCTGCTTCCCTTTGTCAGATTGAGTTTTTATTTTAGCTCGCTGTTGTGCAACCCTGGATGTGATACAGTAGGAATTTGAGTGAGTGGAGCAGTGAGACAGTTAGAAATTTCCCACCAGCCCTCTTGCATGTGCCTGTGCCAGCTGCTTCAAATGCAAAGAAATACACACATACATGATTTTTGGGAAATACTCAGACTCAAAACTCAGACTAGAACAGCCAGGACATTATCAAGAGCCCCTGCAACATCATCCAAAACCATACAGGCATTTGCGGTAAGAAGACTTTTTATTTTCAAGAAGTTTGTGAATAATTGTCCTGACAGAAATAGCAAAAAAAATCCATAAGAAGCCATAAGAAACCACAAGAGTAAGAAAGTGCTGGCTGTTGGACTGAGCAGTATGACTTTGAGGTGGTCTCGGTGACTGCTAAAAAAGTATACATGTGAAGAGAGATTCTTTGCTGCCTTTGAGTGCTCAGGTACTAAGGGAAGTAACCACAAAGCAACTATAAAACCTTAAATGAGATTTAAGAGAACAGTTAATTCCACCATCATCTATCAACCTGGATGGAATAGTGCTTAAGGCCTTCACTTTTAGTAGACCTGTCAGACAACTGGAAAAAAATAGCTGCCAGTGTATATTTGCTGAGAGCCTTTGAAAGGGCAGTTTACAGTATCCACAGTTTCTATACAAACAATTTTAAAACTTCAAGTCTGAAAGAAGATAGATGCCAAACATGGAGGTTAGTAGTGTCACATATATAGGAGAACAATCTGAGGAAAAAGCATTTCTCAGCCAGAGCTTGACACTGTTTGCTTTGAGCACGAGCACAGCATAGGTAGGCTGCTTCCAAAACCCTGCCCTCGGGGCCACTCAACAGCTGCCTTACACTAAGAACTGGAGATGGACAATTTTGCTCACAGCTGCCTTTGGGCTTAGCTGCCTTTTCACCCCAGAGGTGAAAGGTTTCACATTTCTAATGTCATATGGAATGACACAGGCTACATAAGAGCATCATCCCCCACATACAGGCTGGAGCAGGAGGAATGGAGAGAGGGAGGCACAGACTCCATCCCACACGTTGCTCTATGGCCAGGTCAATCCACTGCACTACAGGTGAAAATGTAACCATGGTGTAGGGTATAGGCATACCAGGATTCATACTATTGCTTAATGAACCTAAAGGATTATTCAGTACTACCTTGATATGGAAATATTATCTAATTCCAGGAGAATGAAAAATAGAGCTAGAAGAGGAAAAAGGTTTAGGATTGTTTCGGGTCTTTTGCACCATCCTAACTCCAGACAATAAGGGGCCCATGTACCCCAAGAATGGCAGCTCACTTTGGACGGGCCATAGGTTTTGCCCTAAGCAGCCATGATCATTCTGTGGCCAACAAACGACATTAACAAGAAAACCGAAGGAAGATGCATTCTTAACAAGACACTGATAAATAAACCCTTTCTTTTGCTTCTGACATTTTATTTAGTAAACAGATACTTTATCATTTGCTATGATATAATATCTATCACAGAAGGCTGATGATTCAGCAAAAAACATTGACATGTATATACCACATTATATGTTACCACCTGGCTTGATGTGAACTGACCTAGTGACAGGGCATTCGAAGGAGCCATCTCCCAGAATATTAAGTAGTAAAAAAGACCAGAAAATATCCAGCATAAATTACTTTTCCATTTCATTTCCTGATTGAACAGTCTCTTGAATGAAGACATGCGTCTTCCTGATGAGTTTTCCAGTCTCATTTTAAAAGAGGAAATGGAAGAGACTGTAGTTCATGCTTAGAAAGGGGGGAGAAAGCTGTCCCAGCTTTTGCTTCCTTCTAGAAAAGGAAACATGACAAACTCTGACCTTGTGATAGGAAGGTTGTTGCGATGGACAATTATTACAAATAGTTGAAAAATGACAACAGCTGGTGGCTGGTTACCTTTCCAAGGATTATTTATGGAGAACACTAAGCAGCAAGAAGTATCTATGCAGGCGCTGTAAATAAGCCAATGGAATAACACATGTTTGAAAGGTGCAAGAGATCTGTTTGACTGAAAGCAACCAGGACTCTATTGCAATTTTTGTACAGTCAAACACTACTCAAAGGGCCAGGTCCAATGGAAATTTGTAGTGATTTTCATTGGCTTTACAGCAAGAACTTTCCACTGCTTTGCTTTGGGCTTAGCCCTCCCCCCTTTCTCAACTTACCTCTCAAACCAGAGATGCACTTCTCATAAGCTGCACTAGCAAGAGTCAAGACAACACCCAAGTATTGCATAGCAATATTATGGCAGTTCCCAGTCACCATACCTCACACCAGGACTATTACACACACCACCAACTCCAATGGGCTCCCATTTCTGACCAAGTCCTCCAGCCTTTCTTTAGCAGAAAATATCATTCATGCTTCAAATTCCCTTCTGCTTTCATGTAAAGCAGCCTTACCATAAAGGAGAATCAATCCCAGATGTCTTTACAGGAAGTACTGGATGGGAAAAATGCATAGCCCCACAAATATAGAAACCTTGACTCTCCATCCCTTTTCAAACCTGAAATTTTCCTTGCACATATAAAGATACATATAATTAAAGACACGGCTGGCTGTAGGAGTACAAATATATAGTCCTGCTCTAAGTTAGGCAATTGAAACAGAAGTGCTGAGACAGACCATTCATCAAGGAAGAAGCATTTATAGAAGGAAGGAGGGGACTTGGTCTGCACACATCCCTTTTCCCCATCCCAGCTGGGAAAACTACACTTTTTCCAGCTTGGCTGTGGAAATGGCCTTGCATTCCAGAGACAGGCCCCATTACAGAAGTGACTTTCTCCAAGCTGGTCCTTCCCCTACCAGTATTATCACAGGCTTTTCCCAGAGGCAGCCTTCATCCAGGTGCCCATCTACTCATGTCATGGATGAAGGATAAGAAGAAACTGTTGTATTTAGATGGGAGAGCTAAGGCTTACATGTGTTGCTGAAACATCACAACCAGCATCTCCCAAATAGTGGAGTGATTTGGACACAAATAGCATCTGCATTGGGGAAGAGCCTCACGGCATATACCTGCTCACTATGAAACAAGCTAGTCCCACACCAAAACATGGGGTGCTTTGGACAAGACAGGTACCCAGCTAAGAGCACACCACAGGGTCCCAGATTGCCAGGTACCGTGCCCAGCAAGTACCAGGTGCAGTCCAGGCTGGCAGCAGGTGCCCAGCCACTGTCCCTTGCCATTACATGACAAAACTAGGGCCACCACATGCATTGCACAATATATCTGGCCCCACACAAACAGATGCAAAGCCTTCAAGAACCCTGCTAGTCTCTTCTCATTTAGCTAAACATCCTAAAGCCCTACAGGATGTTTACATCATTCCCAAACACATTCAATAAATCACTACTTTTTAATGTAAATGCTTTGCAGTCAATATGTACAACTACAGGGGAGCTGCGTGTACAGCTCTCCTTCCAGCACCTGCAGGTCTTACTCAATGGGAAAATAAAAGTTCGGGGCATTTTCCAACCCTGCTCCTTCACCAAGATATCTGAATGCACCCTGACAAGGCTAGTGGGAAACACTAGAGCTGAAAGTTTTTCATGATTTTTTTAAGTTGAGAAAACTCTGTGCTTGCAACAGTGAAAATCTGCAGCATTTGAAGGAGATTGATTTGGGTGAGAGAAGCTTGGTGCACATCTGCTGCGAATCCCTTTTCTGGAGCAAATCAAACAGCATTAATAAAAGCTTTTAAGTAATCTACCAAAGTCACCATCTTGCCATGGGATGCCAGCCCAGTTCACTGGGAGCCCCTTCTCCTCCCAGTGAGGGCACAGTACTTGCACTCCTAAATTAGGTGCAAAAAACAGGCAATAGTACTGGGTAAACAGACATGGAATCACACCTTGGATAAAACCTTCTGCTTTTTCCTACCTTTTCCCATGCTTCCTGAAGATCTTATTTTATCAAAATATCCATGCTGAGCAGGAGTCATCAGGAAACTGCCACCCACCTCATCCCATCCTACCCCCAGACAGGTGATGCCCTGGGAAGCCACAGCATTGCAGGGGAGAGTTCAGTAGCCTATTTGGGCTCTTTGGCAGGAAGTAGACAAAAGGCACACATTAGTTACCAAGAAAAGCTATCTTTAAGTAGTAAACATCTACCATGACAGCCGTCATTCTAGACAAAGCTTTCTTTCACTGCAGCACAGCGCTTTGGATGGCTCCCAGTCCCTTGGAGCACCCTTCTCCAGAGATCACACTCCTCCTTTCCCAAGCTGCCAACGCAATGCTCCCAGGCAGGCAGTGCTGGAGCTGCCATGCCAGAGCAGGGGGACACTTTTCTTCATTAGCTTCTCACCACATGATGAATTAAAAGGAGGAGGTAAATTCACTCCGTTTTAAATTCATCCCTCTCACAGGGGGAAGAAAAGGAGGGGAAAGGAAAGAGTTACTACTAAGGTTTAGAAAATGAGCCGTTCTGCTGTTCTTCACTGACCACTTCCCCCACCTCTTCCAGGGCATGGAAGGCATTTTATCACCAATTCAGAGAACCCAAGCACTGCTAGTAGTGAACAGGGAGAAAAGGCATCACTAGTTAATGCACAGTCCTACAATACATTTCAGTGCTACTGTTTTAGCTCCTCTACTATGGATTCAGAAGGGTAAATATTTCCATTAAATGCTGCCAATTTAATTGCAATGGTGTGAGACACCTAACATGCTATAGGTGAACTCTGCACTGGACTGTCTGCCCCACCACAGCCACCAAGACAGGAAGGATGGAGGGGAATGTGGTGGGGACACCTGGCCTGTCACCCCAGGAGTGATTGCATATTGCTAGTCTTCCAGGAAGCCACTCGCTCAAGCACTGCAAACACCCATCAATATTGCTTGTCAAGCCACCCAAACAAGGCCTTGAAAGCTCTGCAAGCTGTAAGCAGCACACATGCTTTACAGGATAAACTTGGTGATCCTGCTAGCAAGGGGGACTGCTTTGGCTGCACAGCTGCTCCTGCTTTTACCCCTGTACATGATCCAACACATCTTGCCCAGTCATGCTCTGACATGCATTGAGAGCACCTTGCTTTTAAAGGCAACAAATATTTCAGTACCAGACCCATGTGAAAATATTCTGGTTTGTAGAATCTGCAAAGAAGCCCATGCTAACATACTAAAATAATCTCAGGTATCAAACAACCTCTGCTAACGAGCAGCTAGAAACACAGCTGAGGTAACAAGCCCTACCTGGGGAGAGCCTGGGGCTGCCTACAGCAGCTGGCCCTGCACTGCAGGCCAAGGCACTTTGGATGTGAAAAGCAGGAGCTTAGTGCAGCCAGTGGAGGCTCAAGTGCCTTCGTTACCTGCCAGAACTGCACTAGATGGGACAAGCACAGGGATGGGTGCTTGGCACCTCCTCAGTGCAGAGACTGCACTGGGGACAACCAGGAGCAGATTTATCTCTTCCAAGATGGGCTAGGAGACTAACCAGGAGGTTTAATAACAAAAAAGTTCAATTCTGGAATCTTATTATAAGGTAAAAAGTATGCCTACCTTTTATAAGAGGTAGGCATTATACCACATCACAGGTGGCATAATGTGACCAATTTTAATGGAGGAAACGGACCACACAGCTGCACACCAGCCCAGCAGGCAACATCCTTCCTTTCATCTGAAGGACACTTGTTAAGGGCCAACATAGTTCATAGGAAGTCTTTTAAAGCAACTCTAGGTACAGCATAGTCTCTCTATTGGACTCTCTTCCTCCCCAACATACACACTTTTCCTTTTCACTATCTAAAAATATATATTTAAGTTCTTTCACATATTTCCTATAATTAGCAGGAAGGCAAAAACAGTTTATTCTAGACTATTGCCTACACAATATACACATAACAGTCTCTCAGATGTTTTTCAAAGCTTTAAAGCAGAGCTATTGCTTTGTCTATTCTCATTAGTTTTACATCAAGACCACATGAGAGAAACTAAGGTAAGTCAAAGCCTCGTGGCTGCAAACCTGTGCAAGGGCTGTCTGCAAGCATCTTATGGCATTTGCATGTACAGCTAAAATCATACACACTAGCAGGACATGGAGAGAGCAAAATGGTCATTTAATTCCACAGTCATTGCTGAATGAGCTTTGAGACACTCACATACAGATATTGTAGGAGACAAAAAGAGGTAGGCAGAGAAGTGCAGAAAGTGCCCAGAGTCCAGCTCTGCACACAGGACCTACTTGAGCAGCTTCAGTCAAGCAGCTCTCGGCAACCACAGCATTAAGCACACCTATTCTTCTCCAAAAGAGAGGACAAAAACATAAACATCATTCAACAAAATAACAACTTGCTTAAAACATATCAGCCCTGCTAAGGTGGTACCCCCCCAGCATGCATGACAGCCTCACTGACACAAGCCTTCATAAGGCAACACCCAAAATAACATAGGACTGATCTTTGCTCGCTCACACACACCCACCCACCCAAAAGCCTGTTCTGCAGAGAGACACCACAGCAGCCCCTGCCTCATAGCAGGCAGCCCTGCTTCAGCCATGGGCTTTTATAGGGGAGCGGCTAATGCGGCTCTGAGCCTCACTTTGTAATCAGAGCCAAGGGTGCCCAGGTGGGGTGGTAGCTGGGGTGCTGCTGGCATTGTGCCTTGCATGAAGGGCCACAGCCTCTGTCACCTGCTGCCCGTGTTTCAGGCCTTATTCACACCTATGTTATTTACATGGTCCTCCCTCCTCAGGCTCGCAGGGCACTCAAACACTGAGGGTGGCCCCCAGAGGGAGGTTAAATGCTCTGTCTGAGGGACACCTACCCCTACCCCAGCTCTGGGGAGGGAAAAATAGAAAAAGAGAGGATACATTTACGTGGTCTTTGAACTTCTAAAGCAAGCTGGAAGGGAAGGGGCTCAAGTGCTGGGCAGCAGTTTGTTGTAGTTGCCCGGAGATCTGCAGGCACCTTCCTACTCCTGTGAGCGAACCAGCAAAGAGCACGCGGCCGCCGCTCCGGAGCAGAGCATCCAACTCTAGGCTGACTGATTTACGAGGTACCCAGCATCGGTGTGTTACCACCTTTTGCAATAGATCCATGTGATAAAGCAGCTCCCTAGAGAAACGAACACACACACTGGCGTAAGGTGCTGGTTGTCAGGGCTGCACAGGAGGAGGGAGAAGAAGAGGAGGAGAAGGAGGAAGAGGAGGAGATGGTGGCAGCCCCCTTCCTCCTTGGATCAGGCCGGCAGC
The DNA here is from genome assembly GCF_000705375.1 of Tinamus guttatus. The sequence continues at coordinate 32,133 of NW_010589818.1, forward strand.
AGCCGGGCGGGTGGCTTGGCCAGGCGTGTTGCCTCTGGCTGCCTCACACGCCGGAGCAGCGCTCCGTGCTCCGCTGCGGCCACCCCTGGCGCCTCCGCTCCGGAGAGCAGCACGGCCTCTGGCTCCACATGGGCCTCGCCAAGCTTGGCGCCAATGTAAAAATAAGGCATGTGGCTGGTAACCTGGGTTAGCCTCATTAAAGGTGGCATTGCTAATCCAGCCACAGTTAACTAAGGAGATTCCTTTCCTGACAGTCAGCAAAACCCAAGGCAGGTGCTGTGCACAGGAGCAGCAGAGCTGGGTGTTTTCCCTGTGTCTTTTGGAAGCTGGTATTGAAAGAGCATCTCAATATTTAACAGAGGTGATATTGCTTCTCCTCAGACCATGTCCCTCCTCCTCACCCGGCGTTTTCATGGTCTGGGGTAGCACGGACCTGCTGAGCTCTGCTCGCTGGGTTTCAAATCAGGCTGTCCAGAGTCTCCAGCCCAGGGAGATTTACAGGTTGTATATGTTACTGCCAGGTACAGACCCGATAATATCCAAACACCCACTTTTCACCTCTTTAGATGAAATGGTTTAAATCCGTATGTTTAGCTTTGGCTCTCCCACACACCACAGGGTATAAATACCCACCAGATGTGAGCGAGAGAAGAGAAACCCTGAGAGACAGGTAAAACGTGCACCAGAACCTGCTGCTCCTGAGGATGCTCCAGCTGCGGCTGCACGATCCTTTCACACCGTCCTCCACCGGCAGGGAGGTCACAGTGCCCGGGCATGGAGATGACACATCTCTGTTAGCTGCCCTTCAGCGCGCACTCTGCTGTCCGACTAAGTCTCCTGGAAGTAAAATACAATTCAAAACTTCAAATACAAAAGATAGAAATAATATGAACATTTTAACTAAAGGGAACAAGAGATCCCAGTTCCGTGACTTCTATGATAATTCCACATCTCATTCTGTTATCATTAGTCGCTGATACCTAACACAATATAGGCAAAGTTTTCGCAGTAGCTGCATGATGGAAGCTGAGAACGAGCCCCTAAACTTGCAAAATCTGATCTCTCTCTTCAATAGCCACAATTTTTATTTTATAAAATTCATACATGCCTTTAAATGTCAGTGATCATTCTTGTTGGCTAGCTTTATTAAGTCATGTTCTTACACCAAAATTGAAAGTCAGCTTTCTAGGTGACATCTTTTTAAAGTTAATTATTATTTGTGTAGAGAAATTAACTTCCATTTCGGAAGGCTCATAGTGTATTTAAAATTATGAATGGCTTGTTTAAGGGGGCCACATTTGAAAGTAAGATTTTAGCTTATTTGCTTTTCTGCTTTTAAGCATTAAAAAACCTTTTTTTTTTTCCAACTTAGAAGCAATTTTTTTTCAGTTCTTCTCTACGAATTACAAAAATTTATGGGATTTTTTTTTCCACTGGAAAGCTATTTGTGTCTTTTATTTTCAGAACATTATATAAAAGTATTGTGCCATGTATGAGATTTTATTTAGATATGATGCACAGTACAGGTAATGATCCTGCTCACTATAGGATCCACTTTTGGGACAAGGACTGTGCTCTCCAACATGGGCCGCCACACATAGTGTGCAAGTACCTGCGGAGACGAATGTCCCAGCAACACAGAGTGACTTTTCTGACAGAAAAACTCTAAAAAATAAATCAGTAAAATAAGATTTACAGGATCCATCTGCTTATGCCAGAGAGAGCAGAAGATAGCTCAGAAGACTATCTAACCCCAAAGATGTTTACAGTTCAAGGTTTCTTTAGTGCTTGCAGTGTAATTTGTGCCATATGTTCTCTTATTTACAATTTTCCAAGGAGACCATTTTCTATTTGATGCGGAGCACGGGAAACTGTCCATAGGGCAGCAGCTCTGTGTCTTCCCACATAACCTACCCTCTCATTACAGCCAGGGCTGTCTTGCTGCAGCAATCGTAACGGGATAACACGCTCCGTGAGTTTTTATCTAGTCTCTGTCAGCAAGGAAAAGATGCAGCTGATGGTCCTGGCTTGTGGAGCTCTAACGTGATGGCCCTGGGAACACGTGGCGAACTGCATGTGGATCCTCTGCTGACCCTCTGCCCTCCCACTGGAGACGCCTCCGTGGGCAGCCGAGTCCAGCTGCTGGTAGCCTGGGACCCTCCAGAGTTAATCTTTTAATGGAAATTGGCATGTGCCGTGTTATTTAGGATTATACTGAGTTTGCCGCAGCAGTGAGAGTCATTAACAGGCTGGAATGGCCCTCCCCAACAGAAGTCTTTTTTTCTGTGTGTCCTGTACTCTCTGCAGGGATGGGGTTCCTCTCTCCAAGCATACGAAGGAAAATCAGAGAGTCATAAAGGCAAAGACAAGATCTGAAGCATCAGACTAGCCAAGAACTGTTTTTGTCGCATTTCTTTAATAAAAGAATTTAAGCTATGTTTTTTTAACAATAATCCAAGAGGATTTTTCTTCATATGTGAATAACAGAGGAGCTGAGCTCTCTGTTATTTGGAGGCAGTGATAGAAACAACAAATTCGCTTTAAAACAGAAACAGCTTTAAAAAAAATGAACAGTGGGTAAACTAGGCATACAGTTCTGCACCAATAAATATGACAATGTTCTGGTATTTTTCTAAAGCTCCTCAGACAACCTCCACAGTAAGTGCTTGGAGAGATGCTTGATTGCCAGCATCTGTATGCAACTTCAGCCTCATTCATTGCAGCTTTAGGTGCCTCCAACGTGCTGTCTTTGTGCTTGTGCTCATGCTATGCTATGGTTATGTTGGGGCATACAGGTTTTGTGCCTGTGTGGAGGAAAAACCCTTTACATTTTTCTGCAAGTGTTCTGTGAGAAGTTGGCTATGGGTAGCATTGTGGGTTCACCCTCTGTCTGCGCACCTGAGCAGACAGAGGATGCAACAAGCAAATTTCTACATGGAAAGAGTAGTCAAGCATTGGAACAGGTTGCCCAGGAATCTTTTCCTCGTTCTATCATAAACAGTGACCAGGTTGAGGAAAACAGCTCAGTGAAAAGTGTCTCTTAGCGAAAACTCTTCTGTGCTAAGATTACATTTCTCTCACATTTCTTTTTGTGCTAACTCCAGCATTGCCTCCTACATGAATATTACCTTTGATGCACAACCTGCAAACTGAAGGAACTCGACCCTGAAGAGGAGCATTTCTGTGAAGCTCAGACCTCGGTCGTACGCAACATTCAGGGTCTGGCCTGGGGATGGTCCCCACTGTGTCACACCAGCTGAGCTGCTGCCGAGCCCAGGGCTTGAGGGGCTGCATCTCAGGGATGTTTCTACAGCCCCTGATAAAGGTCTTCTGGGTCTCATGGAAAAATAATTAGTAACCAACCAACCAAAGTCTCTTAAAATTTATTTTATTGCAGCCTATTCTCTTGCAGTATTACTCTTGCAAATATACATACTTTTTCAGGGCTGCTCATTTAAAAATAGATCCAGAGTGCTAATTTAGCTGTAAACATAATCCATCTGGCATCTTTGAAGAAAGCTCTTTAATGATTTCACTGAAAGCAACACAGCTCGCTAACTGTTAATTAAGCATTTTTATCCTGCAGTCCATAGTCTATAGAAGTTAAACTGTAGATAATAAAATGAAGGAAACATAAAAGAGTTCCTTTTGATCTGGAACTATTTCCACCAGAATGAGATCACAAATGCTTCATTATGTTTTATAAACTGACAGAAGTTCAAAGTGAACAGTAGACAGAAATTGGTTGTAATCGCTGGATTAAATAGGTACGACTCAATCAAGGATGGTTATTGGTTATGGTACCTCCTGGAGAAGCACAACCATGAGTAAGAGCAGCAAGCCAGGGAATCACGGTATCTCATTTTGAATGAACTTGAGGCAAATTGTGTTCTTCACTGCTCACAGATCTCCTCAGAGCCTGGGTGATGGCACCCGAGTGGGCAGCTAAGGGGACAACCTACGGACATCCTGTCACTTTTGTGGTGGCTCCGAGTGAACCAGCTGCTGTCATGGGCGGGAGCACAGCTAACATCAAGGGGAGGACATGACAGCCAGCACCAGGCACTGTTGGAAATACCTCCACTTTGTTTAGCATTTTTAGCATGAAATGACTAAAAAATTAAAACTATGCATGTACCTGCTGACTTGCTTTGAAAAACAACCATGAATGGAGGCTTCTTGGGAACTACTCAATATATTTCCATCCTCAGGACTTCTTGGAAGTGTTTTTTTCACATCAGTGTATTAACAGCTTTATGCTAGGCAACATGAATAAGTTTTGAATATACATATGAAAGTATATATAATAACTTATGATGATGGTTAAAGGAAACCTGCAAGAACTTCTTGTTGATATTAAACAAAGTATACTTTGTAATGAACATCTGGTATAAATGAAGCTGACATAAATCACATCTATCTGGAATCAGCATTAACTTAATATACAAAATGTGTTTGTATTAGTTTATATGAAAGATGGAGAATAATTAAGTTTTCTTCCATTCGCCCTGAGAACTTTCTGGGGATGTGGTAGCAGCCAAATTTGCACCAAAAGATATTTAGAAAGCTTACAGACACGTTTGCATGCCTTCATGACGAAAGTGCTTACTTATGTTCCCTTTTGGTAGCACTTCCATCACAAATTACTATTTGTTTGGCACTACAGGTAATTTCACTGGATGTTATTGTACAACAGCCCATGACACTTGTCAGCAGTTGCATCATGTCACCTAAAGAAGTGCAAATATTCTGTCTCAGAGACACTAGAGGAGTTCTAGACATTTGACAAGGATCCAGCTAGTCTGAGAGTTCACTCAGCTAAAAGACAGAATTAATGATGTGCCTCATTTCATTTTCCTACCCTCCCCAGTGCTAGCACTGGCATACAATACAATATTAATATCTGCAAACATTGAAAGCCAGACACACTGGATGAAGCTGGCTGAAAGCAGAGCCTGCTCATTTGCAGGCCTAGCTTTGCAAGGGCTGGCTGAGCTTTCCAAAGCAAATGGAAGCAAATGTCTGATATGCACAAAGGAACCAGGAAGAATAAAGCATAAGGGCAAGCAAGCAGTTTCCACAGAGGTATAATCAGGAAGTGTGTGATTTAAGGGGTCCTGACTGGTAGCCAGCTTTACTAGTAAACATGTAACTGGAATCTTCATCTGACTTTACCAAGCTCAGTCATTACCTCCTTTCTTTTATAACATCAAAATTCTGATTAAGAAGAAGGGTTTTAGCTAATGAGGTCAATATAATTGAAAGGATCTTCCACATCCTTTCTTGATCGCATGCTTCAGAGTCAACCCCGACTTATCATTTGGTTTCCTATAGGCTAGAATATGCTAAGAACTAAAAAAATCTCTGCTTAATTACTTAAAGGAATCTAAATATAGCTTCTTTTGATGCTTTAGGACCTAGCAAGTAAAACAGCTGTCAGCAATATGTTCCTCTGAGAGGTGTTCATAGGGACACTTAGCCTGTTCTTTCTAATTTCAGAATGTGGTCATGGTCAATAGTCACCAAAAGACGGGCGCGCAACCCAAAGCAATTTTGTATTTGCCAAAGTGGACATTACATAGAAAGATGGTAACACTGAGTGGAACAGGTAGAGCTCTAGAATTAAAATCAAATACACAGACACAGCTCAGATGGTTACCAGGTGCCATAACCTGGGAATTTTGCATTACTAGAGACAGATTTTAAAAGCATGATTTGTAGTGCAATACTACAGTGACTACTACTGCAGTTGCTAAATTCAAAAGTTGAATTATGTTGGTTAAAATAATTTCTCATATTTGACAGATTTAAAGTGGCCTAATGTACGAAAGATATCTCTGTTCCATGGGCTAGACTCTGCAGGCAGGAATTGTGAGCATTTATACAGTTATTTTCAAGTGTCCAAGCTAAGGATGTGAAACACAATCATGGACCAAAGAGGTACTGCACTTGTTTATGGTCAGGTTGAAACTGGCCCCAAAATCTCTATAGTATGAAACAAATAACCCAGCATCAGCTATATATTTTTATTCCAAGGACAGTAGGTAGTTACACACACAACAAAATCATGGCCATTTTGATGTCACTGGCAAAATTCCTATGGATTTTTAATGAAATCCTAATAATACCTCTAAAGGGTATTATTAAAGTTATAATATCAAAAAACGTACTACGTAGAGATAGAGACTAGGAGCAGGAGGTGTCTCATTTGTTGGAGAACACATTGGGTCACTTAAAACTATTTTTTTTCTTTGTTTCTTTTCAGCTAAGGACAACAGCCTGTCTGAGGATGTAGGAAAAAGTTGCAGAAAGCTTCCAAGAGACTGAAGTTCATAGATCTTCGAGTTTCTTTTCTGAGGAAACTGTATGTAAACAGCATTAGTAAACAAGGAGGTGGAAAAGTGAAAGAGCAAAGTCAAATAGTTCTAAGATATTGCTGCATGTGTTAGTTCATTTTAACTAAGAATACCAAGGATACCAGAGAAAAGGAGAGTATTTTGAAAGGGAGCTGCAATAGCTGCAACCACAAACATTCACTCTTTGTTTGCAAAACTCCTTCTCGCGTTTGTGTGCACGTCTCAGATACATCACACGTGCATTTCTCATACAAACACAGGACTGTGAACCTGCCCCACATGCACCTTCACCCCGAGCACCTGGAGACGTGCAGGCTGCTGGCAGCTGTGAGGAGCACCAGAAGTGAGCAGCGAGAAGGCCATCAAAAGCCACAGGAAAAGCAGAATAAACAGGACATTTATTTTAAAAAACATCTCTGAGGCTGATATTGACCTGGAAACCTCTTCTAAATGGTCTATGGATTTTTAATTAATCAAATTTTGATAAGTCTAAGTTAATCTTGAATAATGTATTGGTATGGAAATAATTTAGTTCAAAGAATGACTAATCTGTTCCAGCGTAATAAATGTTAAGCAAGGATAATTAATTCCAGACTTCGAGAGTCAAGGACTTAAGTTTCTGAATGCATAATCAAATACACACAATAGTAACATAATTCAGGAAGTCTGACCACATATCATAGGCCCCATGAGAGGCCTCATCTATCACAACAGAAACAATCTTACTTTGAGAGCAACTTGACAGCGCAATCAGACATTGTACCTAAAACCCCATCCATCCCACAACCAGACATCCATCTGTCCAAAACAAGCTGCTTGGACATTCACCTTGAAAGGATTTCTGCAACCCATATGCTCTTTCATACAACTTTATAAGGGCACGTGAGTCTTCATTATGATCTGCAGTGCTGGAGAGTTGGAAGTGCTCCATTTATATCATACCAGACCAAAGGAGATGTTATATCACTAAAATCTGGAATCGAATCTAGCAACCTGGGACACGCTTTTAAATCCCTCATCCGTGTGAGCAGTTTCTTAGCTGCATCTTTTCATACTTAGGGAAGTAAAGTCTGACATGAAGAATGAAGTATGAGGCTCACTACCATAAACCAATATTTATCCAGGAGGTAATAGTTACAGCAAAATACACTTTTCCTCTATTTAAGTAAACAGAAGTGTGAGACCAATAAGTATAAGATTTTAAAACAACAGTTGGAGCCAAAAAGCAAAAAGAGGGTCCTGAAAAACTAAGATTTGTAGAGAATGCTTTGGGAAGGACAGCTGCTGTTATGGGCCTTCCTTTGGGATTTGGGCTACTTGTGCTTTAGGCAAACAGTAGAAATTCAGTCTCAGAGAATAATTACTGAGTTCACACTGTGGTCTTTTTGGCACGGATTTCTTGTTTCCACTACTTGATTGGCCAAATTGCAGCTGTCACTGGAACGTGCCATGTGAGACAAAAAATGAGAAGGTTATTCAAAACAAGGTCTTCAATACAGAATTGTCCCGTCTCCGAGCCGTCCAGCATCCTGGCTTCCTGAATTCCCTGCAGCTAATGTAAAGACAGAATACAAATGAGCAACAAGTTAAGGGCTAAATTCTGTCTTCGCTTCTATCTCTGCAGCTGTAGTGGTTACAGAACTCAGACATTAGGTTCTTAAGTGAGCAAAGGTGCTTCTGACATAACTTTAATCTGACTTCCAAAACAGGTTTCAAAAATTTTATTTAAAAATAAGTTTGCTCCTTCCTGGAAAAAAAAAGTTTGAAGGAAGGTGTTCTCTTCAAACATTACCCAGGGAAAGGACAAACCCTAGAGACTAGAGAAAGTCGAAGTAATATGCCAAAAGACACAGGGAGGATTTGTGAAAAACTGGGTGCTTGTATTTAACTTTTCCATGTTTTCTTTGACTGTTCAAAAAGTGTATTCAGTCTTAGGGAGAAAGATGTGTCCACAAAAAATACCACGATTTTGCTGCAGTGTGGCACTAAAAAGGCTCAAACTAAGGCAGAATTGGCTGGAGTTCTCATCGTAATACAGAATTTTATTTTATTAAAAATAGTGGAAAGACAGAAGGGAAAGGGAATTCTTGATGTTTACCATTCAAAGCCTGATATAATGCCAAGAACAAAGAAGTGATTAGGCAGCTAGAAAGAAACAAGACTTATTGTACAAAAATCATAAAATAGTCCTGTTTCCAGATGTTGGCTTGCTAACTGAAGCCAGAATAGCAGAATCCTAGCAAACAGCATTTTAGTAAAAACAGGAAATACAGTTTGCATCACTGCCCCCAGCAGAACGCAGCGTCTAGGCATGGCTTAAGCATTAGGAGTTCCGTAGTGAAACTATGGTGAAAGTGCTGTCAAAAAATACTATCAAGTAGGATCCAGACAATGTCTTCCACAAAACAACAGTGTGGAGTTTTCGTGGGTTTTTTTGGTGGGAAATCTCCCACAAAATACAAGTGTGGGTAGAAGTATTTAAATGTCTATTTCCCACACACACATACTTAATAGACTCAAGCCCTGATATGTTCTAACTGCATCAAATTACTACAGATTGGGATATTGTCAGTCAGTATGAGAAAAATACTGGCGCTTTCCAGTTTTTGCACCTACATAGAAATTACTCTGTGAAATTTGTACTAAATCACAATCTTAGTAAAAGCAAAACTTAAGAAAAAGAGGAATGTTATTTGAAATGGAAACTTTTTTTTTTTTAAAAAAGCCTGACTCCAGATAAGTTTGCTCTATTTTTTTTTAAAAAAAAGTCAGGCTTCCTACAAAATAAACCAGATCATTCGACTTCTTTAACTGTGGACAAAGGCAAACGTCTCCTTTTCTGTTATTTAAGTACACCTCCTTTCTCTTTATCCTGACAGGAATTGACTTTCCTGTCAACTGACTAGCTCTAGACCATCACCATTATACAGTATATAGCTCTACAAAGTATTTTGGTGCATTTATAAATTAATCTCTAAGAAAAAATAAAGCAAAAAAGTCTCTGAATCAGTGACCATCTCAATAGGGTATCTTGTGTACTTTAAGTTATGTACACATACCTGACTATCAGATTCACGGATAAAATTTGCTATAGCAATTTCCACTTCAGTTCAAATGTCCTCTGTGTTAGGACACAGCCTTATCTCAAAACAAGTAACCAGCAAGCAGCAGGTAAGCAGCTCTTCATGCCACTCCCATGTTTTGGGCAATTCATAAACCCAGGGCCTAATATTAGACTGTAGGGTAAGAAGTTCAGAAACAAAATGCAACTAAAGCCTAGGAAAGGATCAGCAAAGCTTAGCTGTACTCTGTAAAAGATTTGCAAAAAAAGATTTGAAACATGGGGTCTTTCTTCAGGTTTCTTAGGACTTGCTGCAACCTCCAGAAAAAAGAACGAGATGTTGGCACAAAACAGTTTGTGTTTTGCAGCATATTATTATACTGATTTTTCAAGGGGAAAAACACCGCTTTGGGACAACAACCTATGTTCTGAGAATAAGCTGAATGCCAGCTTGGCGATTTGCACTTCAAAAATGCCTTCAACTTTTGTAAGACATGCATGATGGCAAAATTAAGGCTGTTAAAAATACATAGTTTGCTGGGGTTGTTTATAATCCAGAGTGACATTTAGTGGGTGGAGTTGTAAATTGGTAAGTGGACCTTGCCACAGCAGGGGATGCTGCTCCTCTGCAAAGGAACCTCTGCTAAGAATAGCAGTGTGGTCACGGTGATAATGAACAAGGGCTCTGCCTGCCCGAAATGCTGATGGGAGATCTGCAGATGGTTGTCGGGTGTATAGGGCCGCTCTAGAAATTAGATGTTATCAAAGATTTCTGAAAACTGGGATGAAAAGCATACAAAGCTTAACCAGTACTTAGTTTCAAATTTTCGTAGAACCACTGAAAGGAGTAGTGACATATGAAACATTTAAATTCTTGATAATTTTAGAGACAATAAAATGAACTTCTGCCACAAAAGAGAGGCAATATTGAAGAACCTCTATACATTTTTGTTTATATGACTTTTCAAATAAAGTAATCAGCTGTGATTTGATAGTCAGGTATGTGACCTGGTCTGTCAAAACAATGTTTAAGAAAAAAAAAAAAAGCCTGAGTTGTAAATCAGAGACTTCCTGGGAAGAAGAGAAATACCAATGTTCTTAATGCAACCAGATTTGTGAAGATCTTAGATTACTTTGGGTAGGAATAGTTTACTTACCACTTGCTATCCTTTTGGACTGTTTAAAGGTCAAAATCAATAGCATTACATTACGTATACTAGCACAAGTGAGAGGTGCAGGGACAGTAACAAAACACTCTCTACCTTCAAATATTTTGAATCTTTACTCCTGGATCACAGCTGCTACCTGATGACTTCTCAGCCAGAAGATACACTGAACCCAAATGCATAACAGGGTACTTGAATGACTAGTGTGAATTCGTGTTTCTGGTTACCTGGACTCCACATGAGCACAGCAGCTTCATGTTTTTGGCCGCGCATGAGGAACACGCATGAGCTATGCGTGTAGGTCAGCCTTAAAATGATCCACAGGAAGCCCTGCAACAAAAGCAAAAGAAATCTGCTTGGAATCACTGCATCCCTTTCATGCCGTGGCAGGGCCGCTTCCTATCGGGCCCTGCTTTGATCACTGTTTGTGCTGGCCAGCTCTAAGCCTCCCAGCCAGCAAGGCCGGACACAGACCTCCCACTGCTAAACAGTTTGTCAGCAGAAGAAGCCAGGTCACTTTTCCTGAAGGAAGACACTGACAAAGTGATTTTGTCACCAAGAAAAAAAAAAGTTTATAAAACTCCTATCTTGTTTGCATACAATGCGGAGAGTCAGATACAACTCCAGTAAAAGGCATGTTGACCTGCCTGCTACAGTCCCTCTTCACCGTTTCCACAAAAATCCCAGTGTTGATTTCATTTACAGCTGAACAGATAAAAGGCCTATTCAAAAGAGATTTTGTGCTAGTAACCTATCACAGGGGACCCGTGAGTCATCCGCATGGAACTCGATGATCACTAGATGCCTTCTGACAAGAGATTGCTTAAGGAGGCAGCTACACAGAGAGAAAGGATTGAATCTTACTATCTCCCTGGAACGGCTCCATCAGACACATCTTACAACAGGATTTATGGCAGTTTTTTTTCCCTAAGATAGGAAACAGATAAAAGTTTTTCTATCACTCTTAAGCCACTAATAATAGGCTATACTTGGCAGACAAGATTAGCAGGGTAGGACCCGAAGTAGTCTTAAGACATGTGCTTCTGTTTTAAAATTCTGTTTTCCCATACATTAACAAATCTAAAGCATACGGTAAGATAATGATCTGCTTCATATGCTTCCTTTCTCAGTAACAGTGAGAAAGGAGGCACCGATGTGTTTACTCTCCATTTTATCCCATATAAAAAACTGCAAAACAATTGAGACTACGCAGATGAATTCAGACAAAACTGAATTTCTCTACGTGAGTCAGAAGTGGGTGAGCACAATCCATTTTCATCTGAAAGCTGGATGAGTCTTAATACTAAATACTATATTTAGAACTTGTCACATACCAACTTCTAAAGAGGTAACAATTTTGTCCCTGAAACTATAAGCAACTTTGATAATTCCAGATCTATCCCTTACAGATGATACAGTGAAAGAAAATTGTTTTCCAACTTCCTGAGTAGCAGAAGACAGGCTGAAATCAAGATTCTGCACATCATTGTTCTGTTTACCAAAGAAGAGCCTACATTTTCCATGGTGACCTTTATGTAATCTAGCTGATCCTGTGATATAATTTTAAAAGCAAACCATGGACTAGATTCAAGACTTTATTTCTGATATCTTTCCATTCCTTCATATAGGATATTCAAAAGGGTTTGTTATCTTATAATAGTAGAAACGTTCTTAAGCAGGTCCTTAGCAGAAGATTAATTTCTTAATTAGCAAAAGTAGAACTAAATGAATCCAAATATAATTGTAAAAGTGCTGATTAATGCACAAACCCTGAAAATGTAATGGCAACAGAAATTTTACATAATACATTATACTTTTATCACCAAGAAGTGTACGCAAGCAGATTATTACTACCTGTCAATATTTGTTAAGATAGATGAGTATTTGTGAAGAGTCCATTGGTATTCTTCTTTCTATACAGTATTTCATTGACAGTTATTTATAGTAGGTTGTACATACTATACATATACTATACTGTGCATGAACTATTTTCATATGCATATATTCCTTATATATGCATACTAACACTTTTCTATATCTATCTATAAAACTTATCTGCATATATTCTTTTTCAAAAGCCATCACAACTCTATGAGTACTTTTCTATAGAAGTTGCTTTCTTAGTTATAATCTTTTTTTCACATCAACCCTCTATTAGCCAAACATATTCACATATGTTTTATCTGGTGCATAAGTAGGTCTTAATTCAGTACTATATCTCAGCAATCACTGGTGTTAAGCTATGGGGAAAAGAAAGGAGGGGAACCTAAATTCCCATCTGTATTAATAAGATGGGTATCATCATCTTGAGAAACCAAATTTATACATGAAGAAAAGTTTATGACTGAAATATGACATATAATGGCTGCTAACCAAATAAACATGCACCCATGGGTGTTCTTCACTCCCACTGAAACAGAAAGGTAACGTGTGATCACCTGTGTGGGCCATGTTGAGAGCACACATGTAAATTTACAGCACAGGACAGAGACATGGTAAATACACAGCAACTTCCAACTTTGTTGGAACACTCTACACTTACAACATTTTGTACACTTGTGCAAGGTGTGTATAGTTTCTTTATTACTATAATAAATGAAAAGAAAGAATTCAACCAAACATTGTTACATATGAGGCTTTCAAAAATTCCACATAATTCTGTATGCTCTGGGTCTTGTTTTCTGACTTCTGTAGGCTGTTCTCCATCTCTTTCAAGCATACTTCCTGGTGCCTTTCATTCTAAGGCAAAAAAAAAGAGAGAGATACAATGCAAATTAGAAATAAAACATGGATCAAAAAATAAAGCACTAATTGTATTCCTATCAAACTTGGTAATTGGAATACTGCTGATTTTAAAGAAAGCATGATGCATAGAAATAAACAGTGAAATTACTTACAGATATCATATGAGCATCATAAACAGATTCTTTTCAAACTGATTAAAAAAACATCCTGAGAAAAATGCAAATGCAGGTCTCTGCCTCTACTTGCTTTCCAAGTTGCACAGAGAAATAGATTTGGATCTAAGTCTGCTCAAGGTATGCTCAACAGTGTACTGACCAAGTATCCAGGGCAGGCACTGCGGTTGCTGTTGAAAACAGTGCCTAAGGTAGAAAGCGTGAAAAAAAATCCTGACTTTCATTTCTGCAGAACAACGCCAGAGTCTAGCAGACCTGCTAACAGGTTTTCTATCCCCAAAGAAACCAGCTTCAGAGTCTAAAAGCCCAGTCTCTTTCATAAAACAGTAGGACTGCAAAACTGGACTGAATAAAGAATGCAAACGCAATCTTTCAGTGATTTAGCAAGAGTGGTCATTTGGTAAGTATTTTAGAAATGTATCGATTCCATTAAAAATGTGTTTTTCAGTGAAAATAATTTTATGTAAACAGTGATTTAGTAAATAATTTCTTAAACAAGCCATAAAGAAGCATCATCATGCTACTCACATGATAAAGTGTACAGAGAAGTTGTTTTTTCTCTTCTTCTTTCTCTCTTAATTCAGTTTCAAGAACTAGCACTTTGGTCTGAAGAGCTTGTTGCCTGTATGATATTTTTTCCATTTCTTCAGATACCTATAATGACAATGAGAGAAAAGATTGTATATTTACTTTCACTTAAGGCCCAGAACAAATAATTTTCCTGTAATTTTTAAATAGCTCTCTTTCCTATTCTATTTCCCACCATTTTCACTTCACAGGAAGTGAACAAACCTGGGAAGCATTCTGACTGAATTTGACCTAGCTTCAACTCTGAATAAACATAATAATTAATGAGATGGGGACATCTTGGTAACTTGGATTTAGTTTGTATCCTTACTGCAAATGTCGTATCTCTGCTTAATATTAAACATGTGTAAAGCTTTCCTTTAAAATTAGAAAGATTACAACACTAAAGTCCTTGTGGGTTGCATATCCCAAAGAAAAGGTGAAAAAGGCAAGATTAGGCTCTTATTTTCAAACCTATCGTTGTGTATTTAAATATTAGGTGGTTAAAGCATTTGTTTGATCTGTCAATAAACACAATGGCAAAACACTGCTCCACCGAACTCTGTCCTTAATTTCAAGAGATCAGGATTTCACCAAGCAAATTCCAGTTGTGCAATTCATATTTAAACACAAAATTCCCAGTAGGTAGCTTTTTAACCATTGCTTCCTATCTGCAAAATAATCATGTCCCACCTTCCCTTTCCAAGCATATTTATTTTAAGGTTATTTTTTATTTCTAAATAGAAAGTCACAAGTAAGATTAATAGACACATTAAACCATCAATACCATTTTTCTCCCTTCCTCCAAAGCAGATTCCAGTTGTCTGGCTAAACCATCACATTCTGCAATTTTCTCTTTAAGTTGCAGTTTGCTGCACTGAAGACTCTCATCTTGTTTTCTGAGCTGATTGGCAAGTTCTTCATTTTGATATTCCATCTTTTCCAGCTGTCTTTATGCAAAAGGCATTAACACATTATTCTTCATTATAGCAAGAAAGTCATAAAAAATAATTGCAAACACATTTAAAAAGTTACCTTTTAAGATCTTCATATTTCTTCTGAATGTTACAGTTCTTTTCTTCCAAGGAATGACTGCACAAGGAAGCTGTATTGTCTTCCTCCTGTGAAGATAACAATTCCTTTATACTGAAGAGACCAACGTTCAGGATATTCTAGACCAAAATAAAGTCACCCCTTAAAACACTATCAAACAACATAATTGCAAAAGCAGGAAAGCACTATGTTATATTTAAAATAAAATACAATCAAAGTAGCAGACTGCAGCTGAGCACTTTGACTTAAGATCTGCTGTGTAAAAAAGTGAAACCTGAACAAGATACTTCTAGTGCTCATGCAACCGTTCGTACTGGAGCTGGCCAGGTCCACCTCACTGCAAACTTTGACTCTTAGGCTTTAAATGCCATTTTAAAAGTAATTTCCTCACACTACAATCACATGAAGAAAAAAAAAAGTTGTTAATGCAGAAGGACATCTTAGAATTGGCAAAAGATATTAGAAAGTGGATATTTATAATTAAAAACAACAATCAGTAGTAGAAGCAGAAAAAAAGGGGGAAGCCAAACTGTCTTCCCTGATTCTGATTTCACTACTTGAGGTTTTTACTTTGCATTTTGTCAGGAAAACCTACAGCTAAACAACAATCAATTTTGAGGTATATATATAAAATTAAGCATGTAATTTCAGTTTAAGCACTTTCCTTCCTTGGCAGAGTTGGACTTAAGAATTTATGAGCATTGCTGGTACAAGTGCCTAGTATGATACAACAAAAACAGATTTTGATGCTATTTGATGCTATAAAAATGATCTTGACAGGAAATTTAACAGAAAAGCCAAAGCTTATAGGCATATAAAGTCTGTAGGAACACACAGATATTCATTCTGTTTTGGTTGAAGCCAAGGTACGTTTTCCCCACTGATTGACCAACACAAGAAGAAGATTAAACCTCTTTCCTCTTTTACTGATTCGAAAAACCATATAAATTGATGTTCAGATACAAAAATCTACTTACTTAAAAAAAGAAATAGATAAAACATAAGGAATATTCAGATGCAGGCTACAAAAATAAAACACAAAAAATAACTAGAAATTAGCTCATCAAATCATATTTTTGTTTTGTATGTCATCAGTACAAAATAACCATTAAAATGTTGATGTTTTGCAGTATCAAAGGCATACCTATTTCTCTGAGCAAATATTGTCTGGTTTATAAATTACACAATAAAAATGGAATGAATGTGAAATTAAATTATTCCACTAGATACAAACAATTATTAGAATTGTACATCTATATTCAAGAAGGAATTCTAAAACTCTTCTCATGACACAGCTATTCAAAAGAATGAAGGACTTGCTCATTTAAAAGTCATAAAATCTAAAAGCAAACATAAATTCTAGACTTTTCTGTCACATACTGAATCCACCTAAATACACTTGGCAATAGGTTTATTTGCATTGTACTATTTCTGCAGGAGAGGCTTTTGCTTTGTGAAACAAATAACTTAAGGAAGGGTAAAACAGCTACACACACAAAACGCAGCGGGTGGGGAGGAAGAAAAGGTGTTTCAAAACTTTCTTCCACCTAATTTTCTTATTTATCTTTAAAAACTATAATCTTAGCACCTGAGCCTGCAGTTCCCTAAGGGTTTTGCACTTCTGCGCGTGGGTCCTTTGACAAGACATAAGGTTTTCCTGATATTCTTGCAGCTTTTCTTCAGCTGCTTTCAGCAAGTCCCGAACATGTTCTAACTCCTTTAAGTCGGCCTCCATTTTGCCCCTCACCTGCATGTTAGCATCACAGGAGAAAAATGTAATGAAAAACCATAAATTAATTGTTGTAATATTTGATGGCTTTCCATGTAAGTAATAAATCTGAAATTCTACATGTTACATAACGTCACCTATTTTATAAAACACTGACAAGGTTTTAAGTTCACCATTGCAGAAATTTCTCTCTGGCTATATTTCATTAAAGACTCCGTAAAAGTCATGGTAAATACTTACAAACATATGCAAATTTCAGCAGATTATTGACCAGCCCCCCCTCCCCCCCTTTTTTTAAGTTATAATACCTTTTGCAAAAAGGCTTACTTAAAGCAGCTTGCAGGAAAAATACTGACCACACAATTATTGCAGTATTTGAAAAGAGTACAATAATTTATGTCACAAAAAGCCACTCAAAATGCTGTGCAAGTAGAATTTCTGGGTCAAAAGCTCCATTCTACGATGGAATTTTGTAAAAATATATATGAAATAAAAAAAACCCAAGACACTTCCCTATGAGGGCTGATCCTATTCTATAAAATATTGCATTGCAGGCAATGTCCATGTCATTGTCCTTGTCTCAGTTTCATTGCCTAAAAGAATATGTATTTTAATGAGCCACGGCATTGAAGAAACAGATTTTTTTTTTTTTTTTTTTTTTTTTTTTTTTTTTTTTTCTGTTTTGTATTCTCGTGCTTGGGAAAGCACTATCTGTATTCCAGTATTCAGCTCCATCTGCTGAAAAAACTTAAAAGTAGTCCCTGTATGGATTCTCTGCTTTAACTGCTAGTTCAAGTCAACAACTTAAATCCAAGTCTTACAGGAGATTGCCTTCCCACCCAACTTTCTTATGCAGATTTTTCTATAGCAAGAGATAGCTCTAAGATCAACAACAAAATCCTATTTTTAGGAGCAGTATAACAGATTCTTAAATTCTAAAATAACAGTAGTTAGTTAATAACTTATTAATAACTCTTTGTTAGTATTCTAGGAAATATTTCTCACCTGTTTGCAATTGTGCAGTATCCAAAAACGAAAAAAAGAAAAAAGAAAAAAAGAAAAAAGATCACAAGCAGGCAAGCATTTAATACACTTAAATTCAGTTTTGTAAATGGAAAAAGAAAAAAAGGAAGACAGTCAATACCTTATGGTTCCTAAGGAGTGGGTCACATTAACATATGAATAAAGAATTTCATACAAAATCATAGAGTCATACTTTAATACTGCAAATCTTACCTTATCTACTTCTAAGCATTTGGTTTCTTTTATTGTTTTGTTTTCATGTAACACTGTTTCATATCTAGATTTCAGTTCTTCTGCTTCTCCCTGTAATTTTTGCACCTAAGACACAACATATTTAATATATATTTCTAAATTTTTTTTTCTTAAATTGTAAAATACAGAAACAATGCTGTCAAACAAAAAGGAAAACCTTTCATTTCATACAATAAATTTGTTTTAAGTAAAACCTTTATCATTTCCTCAAAACTGCCTATACATTTCAAATATGCAAGTCACCTGATTTTTATACTGTTCAACAAGGTTTTCCTGCAGCTTTGTTTTTTCTTGTAGGTCTAGCAGTTCAGTTTCAACAGAAATAGTATTGGTTTTCAATACAGCAAGGGAAGCCTTTATTAAAACATGGAAAAATAAAAATTTTAGGAGTTATTAAAATAGAACACAATAATCTCATTCAGAATAATAATCTCACCTTTAAATTTTCATTTTCAAGGTTAATGTTTTCATTTTCAGAGTTGACAGAACTTAGCTTGGCAAGAATTTCCTCATTTGAGTTTCTTCTGCATTCCTCCTTTTTTTTCAGATCTTCCAAAAGGCTTGTAATCTGCCTTATTGGAGAGGTAAAAACTTATGCAAAATTCAAACATAATGCTTCCAAAACTTGCATTATATAGATTAAACTGTACTTGATTACCTACTCCTTCATTGTTCTTATTCCAAATCTCTCTACAGCATACAAAATGGGGAAAAAAAACACCCAAACATCCCAAGTAAGCAGCGACTATTGAAACAGGAAGTTCTCCAAAATAGAGATGTGGTACAATTAAAAGATACCCAGCAAATGGAGGTAGCACACAGTGGGGAAATACCTATAGTACTTGTATGGCAGACTGAAGTTACAGGAAAGTTGTAAAATACAGCAAAGGGAAGGCTAAAATTCCTAAATTTGTTCTAGTTTCCACCTTCCAAATTCAGCTCAGAAGTTTAAAACATGAAGACACACATAAACATGTTTACACGTCAACACTGAATACTACAAAACCAAGTATCAAGATTATTACAAGACTACAGAACTTAAAAATTGACCATCAGCAGTTTAACTTACTTCTTAAGATCTTCTGCTTGAATTTCTAACATGGTCTTTTCTTCTAATACCTTATCATGTTGGTTTTTCCAGACATTGGAAGTGGACATTATCTCAAACAGTTTGACTTCCTGGGAAAAAAAAACATAAATTATAAACCATGTAACAAAAGAATAACTTAAAATAATACCATCTAATTCTATAGAGTCTCCTACAGCTACTCACACGTTCCCTTATTCTGGAGGTTATATTTTCCACAACCGCTTCCAAGCATTTAGCTTTTTGTTTCTGGGACCTGGTTGCCTTTTTCAGAGCAGTCTTCTTTTGCTCACTTGTTTGCCTTAAGGCTAAAATCTGGTGTTTGCATTCACCAGCTTGAAGCTTCCACTCTGCTATTTTTTTTCCTAGGGTCTGCAGTACAAAAGAAAAGCAAACAACAACAACAACAACAAAAAAACAAAACAACTCTGTCAAGCAGATTTTAACTTATCATAATCAGGAACAGCAACTGCACTGGCAACCTGTTTGCATTAGTTTCTCTGTATCTCAAATCTTGTGGTTGACAGAAGAAACTAGCTAAGGGATGTACACAAGGAAGAAATGGAGCTAAGGAAACTCATAAGAAAGATGAGGAAGAGAGGAGGTTGAGAAGGTGCAGAAACACATAGGAGCAGGGGGGAAGACAAAAATCTCACCATCACAATTTATGCTTGAAAATGAATGAGAATTTCAATGTTGGAGGCACGGCATTGCTGTTAAACCCACTGGTAAGGAGAAAAAAAGTGGTTTCATGATCTGATCTCTATAAAGAATATCTTAATGATGCTACTCATGATATTCATGGATGTAGTAGCAGCCTGTTCTCTCTGAATCTATACAGTGAACATGCATATAACTAAGGCTGGAGATCAGCTACATATGAAATTTACATATTAAAGTTAAGATACTGGGTTTAGGCTTTTAAAATCAAGAAACCAGGAAAAGCTTGGTCTTGCTTGGAATATATGCATTATGATATGCTCTGTGAATACATGACAATATACTATTTTCTCACAAGATCTTTGACTTCTTCCAGTGCTCTATTAATGAAACAGAATTGCATAGAGAATGCACTGTTGCTTATGGAAATGCTGCCTTATATTTTGTATTCTAGTGGTAGTAAAACAGGAAATAAATAAATAAATTTAAAAAAACGCACTAAGTGCTGTCTTGTCTAGTGATTACAGTTGTTGAAATGTAATTATTTGCCTAGTGATAAAAGCTGTCTAAATATAGTTAATACAGGCCATTATAAAGCTTAAGCAAGAGGAGGTAAATCAAACATTGCAAGGACAACTAATATGTACCATTTCCTGAGTGTTTAATTTTGCTGCCTCCATGCATTTTTAATGTATTTAATGCATATTTAATGTATTTATTTATACTAGCAATGTATACAAAACAACCCAGATTAGGGTAATTCTACAAATGTCATTACAAAATCATCTCTATTGTTTTAATGTTTCTGATTAGCTAAATTTTTACATCTGATGAATATAGTCGTACAGATCTCACCCAATCCAGGGAGCTGATTTCTCTGACTTCCTGACATTTGTGTTTTCATCCACTTTCTATTTCAGTATGAATGGAAAAATAATATGATGACATATAAGGAAAGCAATACCGGAGTGTGATTCAAGGAGGATCTCAGATACAATTATTTTTACAGTGCTACAGCTTATCAATAACACAAACAAGGTACCAGCAGTCGCCTACTTAGATAAAGACAAGTGCAAGTTCCATTCACATCATCTATTACTCTTCTGTCAAACCACGGCAAATTAAACATGCTGGCTACTTATAGGACTGTAATAAACTTCTCTACTTGTCTCAAGTTACTGATAAATACCATAATTTATCAGACAGATTGAAAGGTACAATAAAAATATGTAATTATTTTTTTCTTTTGAGTCTCAATCTGATATTTAATGTGTTCTACATCAATAAAGATCAGAATTACATGCTATTTACCTACTGACTACATTGATTTGCTGCCCTTATTCATGATGCTGTTTGCCAACTGTTGTATTAAAAAGTCCATATCGTGCATATAAGGGGACAGGAGTCCGTGTAAACCCTGCTAATGGTACTAAAACTTATCCATGCTCAGTGCAAAATGTATGTGTTTTGCCATGTGAAAGATGGTCTCAGATTATTGGGACTCAGGAAGAACCTCCAGGTAGGAAAATCACATATGCAAGGAAACACTTTAAATATATTACTACTAATATGGCATAAAAAAAAAAAAAAAAAAGTACTTGGAGAAAAATACTTTCAATAAGCAGAGCAAACAGAAAACCTCAGTCTATGTATGGCTTCAACTGTTGATACAAACTGTTGATACAACTGTTATCCCCTATTAGAACCACAGGAGGTCATACTCACACTAAGGATACGTGCTTTGGGCAGTACTCAGTGGCTCAGAAAAATGTAAATATAGAATTAAATTCATAAAAAACACGGTTAAGATTCCTCAAGTTTTATCTAGATAATAAAAAACCATCATCAGGATTTGAGCTGGCAACAAACGTCATCAATTTTTTGAAAACAAACAAACAACCTCTTAAATAAAGATTTTATGAAACAATAGTTAGAGATCAGGCTACTTTATTTAGATATCATTTAGTGAAAATGTTGTCCAAACTCTAAACTAAGTAGAACATGAATGCAATTTTTCTTCAGAAGAAAATACCTGGAGTTTATAGAGACATAAAGGAATTTGCTATACGTTCCTGAACCTATGGCCATGAGTTGCCATAGGTTTCTGAACAACTTCAAATGCTAACAACTGTAGAGGATGTGTGTCATTGGGGGGGAAAAAAAACCCCCAAAAAACAGAAATTAGCAATACATTATTTGGCAGCCAATGTTTTCTTGCTTACAACTGTGTTCTTTACAAGTTTGAAATAGGCTCAGATTTACCTCTTGCTTCTTAGAGAAAAAAAAAAAAAAAAAAAAAAAAAAGAGGAATTAATCTCCTTAAATCTTAAACAAAGTGAGGTTAGGCTTTAGTCTTAAATGTTTCTGGTTTATTGGCTCCTTTACAGTCAATAAAAAGAAATGGGTAGTTAATTGTCACTCAAATCACTGTAACAACTCTCTCTGGTAACATAGCTATCTCTTTCTATCGACTATATACGGAGCTTAGACAGCTGCTTCAGAATAGCCTCTAATTTCTATAGAGTACAGGTAAGTGAGTGCAAATGCTTCTATCCCTGTATAATTTCCCTTCGACAGAACCACTTTCATTAAGATGCACTCCACAGGACGCTCTCCATGAATGTCTACAATACAAGCTGAGAAGAGCAGAAGAAAATACTTGTAATTAAGATAACATGCTTATGCAGATCCTACAAACTCTACGTGTTTGTTTTATACTGTTTTGTACTTTTAATAAGAGTTTGATATCAAGAGATATTTTAACACAACTCTCAAATCAGAATTAACCACAGGAAGACCACAGTAATTCGCTAATTTATAAATAAACTCAAAGGTAAAACATGCCAACCTGTATTTTTGCTTTTAATTCACCATTCTCCACTTCCTTCTTTTGAATCTGGCATTGGAGGTGAGTTTGTACTGCTTTTACTGATCTTGTCAGGTGGTCTGCTTGCTGTACATTGACCTAAGAAAGGGAAATGAGCACAAATCTGTTAGTCTGTAGACAGGTCTTATGATGGTATTTATGTTCTTTTTACTGTGCTGCACGATTTCTAACCCACATTTGAACATCCTCAAAAGATGGATAAAATAAAATATGCTCTACAAGTAAACTCACAAGCAATAACTTATTAGTAAGGTCGTAATGCTGAAATCACAAATTTAAAAGAATGTGTGCATAATTTATGTCTTGTATTTAATTTGATTCTATTAGTAGTATAAATTGAGCCTTGAAGCAAACTCAGAAATCCAAGGCTGAGCAAAGACATCTACTTAACAGTCTCACTAGGACTAGGCCACACTGATCAGCTCTGTCCTGACTAATGAGGCCTGAACCAATATTCATCAAACACCAAAGACCACCGACGGCTATTAGATTTATTAAGTGCCTACATTTATTTCAAACTTACTTATAAATTTATAAATATAGTACATTAGGAGAAAGCATTCATTCCTATGGAACTGATCACTCACTTTTTCAAGCTGAAGCCTAGATGCAAGTTCTTTAACATAGTTTTCTCTTTCAAGCATTTCTCTCCTCAGATTCTTCATTGAAAAAAAAAAGAAATAAATTAATATTTATACATAACAATTGTACTCATCACAACAGCACTGCACACTGATAAACACTGCAAATGAAATTCAGTTATAAAAATAACTGAATTACAGTTATAATAGTTAAAAAATCATTTATTTTTATAACTGAATTTCATTTGCAATGATACACCTCTCTGGAGTTTTTAGGAAAAAAAAAGCAAACAGAATCTAAACCAATGCAACACAAAACCCAACTACTGCACGCTTTGAGCGGAGAGCTCCTTGATTTTAATTCTTAGGTTGGTCTATACAAGCATGTTTAATCCTTCCATCAAACAAAGAATGTTTTTCAAATATAGGAGTCATAAACAGAATATTTTCTAAACTTTCCTTTTACCAGTTACATTACCTGGAAATCACATGCTCTCAGTGCACTGCTGAGTGAACTTTGGATAAATTACAAACAGGAGCTTGAGAGTTTAAGATGATGAAACTAAAGGCTACTGCAGTAAAGAAATCTCTCCTCTTAACTGAAGCTACAGAGGGATACATTTATGCTAAGAATGCTCTAGTGAAAGGACAGGATCACAGCTGGGAGCAGAGAGAGCAGAATCACCACTTTTGGCAGTAGTTCAGCTTGATGCACACAGGCAGGCCACAAGAGAGCAGCTCTCAGGACCTTAATTTTCCTCACCTGCTACATGAGCCTAACACCTTATTCTAATCTTAGCATCAGTGTTTTTCTTAACATCAGTATTTAGTTATAACATCACTATTTTTAAGCAGAATAACTTGAGTGAGAGATAACTTGTTCAATTTTGTTTAGAATCTGGGCACATTTAAACTTCCAAGCTTTTCTTTTTAAAAACAGAACATTATTCTTGGAAAATGTTATATTCCCAAAAAAAAAAAGGTTTAAAAAATGTTAATATTTTTCCTTTCATGAAGCAAATTGTCCAGACTCAACTTCTGTTTTAAGCTTCTTTCCTCATTGATAAGAGATAAAAAATATATAAAACCAAATCAGGGGTTTAAACTCTTCTTACTTTTTCATTCACAACTGTCTTACCTGGTTGACGGCACTACTATCTGTGTATGGTTGTGACTTTGTGCAATTTTAGGACAATGTTTATCTCATTTACTGTAATAATTACTAATAATTACTCTTGGTCTACTGTACATACAAAACAACATATAATGCATTCAATTCTGTAACGGAAAAGATAATAAAACCTGGCAAATATCACTTTCAACTAGATAATAAAATAAAACGATGGTTATAGTTCATGGTTCACTGTTCTTATAAACAGGAATTCAAGATAGCAAAACACTCCCTATTCTCAGCCTTGCCACTGTTATGTGAAATTGTGCGACAGATGATCTAGCCATTTTTAGGTGTAAAGCACAGAACAAAAAGTAGAAATTTTAATTTACTTACAGTATTTTGGGTTTCACTTTCACTTAACTTCTGCATCAAAATGTCAATGTTTTTATTGCTTAACTGCAAGAGAGAAGCAGGAAAAAATTAATGACTTCAAATTATAATTG
Organism: Tinamus guttatus; assembly: GCF_000705375.1. The sequence goes on from NW_010589818.1 coordinate 57,090, forward strand.
ATTTTGCATAAACGCCATTTGGTCCATACAAAAATCTCTCACAAGCTATTTAAAGTTGGTGGGTTAAATTTTAAAGATTCAATTTATTTTTGGCCCATCATCTCTCAGATCAGAAAAATATCATGGTTATTCCATACACTAGGTTCTTCTTCTAACTAACACTTTAAATGCTATAATACTTAAGTTTTACTTGAACAAGTAAATAGTAAAAGCACTTGTAAAATTCAAAACAATTTAAAGATCAACACTAATTTCCAGGAACTTCTTTTTCCAGAAATATAAATCAAAGAAGATTGTTTGGGAGATCACAAAAATGAACCTGAATTAACTGTTGCTGCAAATTCAATGAATTTATGTGACTATGCCATTGTCAACTGTTCTTTTCATTTTAAAAAGTCCTTTCTTTTTTTGGAGAGGAATAACTTTCAATGAAAAAAAATAAGACTGATGGGACTTACAGCTTGTAAATGTCAACCATTGAACTTCACCAGCAAAAGGATAAACCTACTGTTTAAAAAGGCCATAAGATGAATCAGCATCTTACAGAATTAGACCTATTGCCAATTCTGAATGACAAGACAGTTAACAGCAGCATGGGGTGTTCTGGATCACGGATGTAAAATGAAATTACTAATTCAGAAGATGCTGGAGCAGCTCTCAAGTCAAACTGCATTCTAAGCCTGAGCTGTGCTGGCTCTCAGAAATATACTGAACTTTGTATTATGCGTTAGAAGAGCTCTTCCCAAGCCGTTTTAAAGGATAATCTTCCTGTATGGGTAGGAACTACCTGTGTCCAGCAAAGTCCTGCATCCTGTCACTACCTGCACTTCCTTTATCCTAAAGCATTTCCCTGAGGGGTTGTCCTCTTTCCTCCACAGCCCAGTTGCTCAGAACTTTATTTATGGCTCCCACAGGAAGCTCATGATTGCTTTAGATAATCTTACACGTTCTCTTGTTTGCAGTAAAAGCCACAACAATCTTTTTGTGCTTTTGAGTGTTTCTAATTCTTTTATCAGCAAATCCTCTTGTATAGAAATAATTGTCATCTCTGATGTAGGAAGTTTACACACCTGTTAAAACAATATAACCAAAAGCATATTACATACCAAGGAGCTAATGTTCCCTCAAACTAACAACTTCTACTAATATTTAAATTTTGGCTTAAGTCACCACAAATATATAAATGTTTGCAGCTACACAGTCAAAACGAAACAAAACATGTTGCCTGATTAGTGCTTAAACAATGTATGAAACATTTTCCTCTTTCAATCTAACAGAAACAGCAGTAGTGTATTACATTCAAGTATAACATTTCTTTCTGACAAACAGACTAAATCTCACTTTTACAGACTAAATCTAGTTATGTCAAACTAGCTACAAAAAGAAAGCAAAATGGAAACATTGGCATAAAAAGTTTTACTGAGGATCTTAGCAAAAGACTCACCTCATCCTGGTGTGCATTCAGAATATTTTAACTTTCTTGAAAAAAAGATTTCAAATGGAACTCCACAATAGCAACTTATAGAGATCAGTTATTAAAAAAATATGAAAAAGTCTCCAAGTTATAATCAAGCTGTCTTGATTTGTGAATATTTCATGTGAATAAAAAAATAATAAAGAAGGAGGATTTTAAGAAATATGTCTAAATGAGGTTTTTCAATTCAGGGTTATATAGGCAATGTTTCTATGGCTGATGCACAATATTACAAGCAAAATCTACAAACTCAAAGGTAAAAAATGTGTGTATTCAAAACTGCTCGTAAATGATACAAAAACTCCCTCTTAGAATAACTGACAATGCAGCAGCCTGAAACACTGAACTGACCATAGACTTATGGCCTTAAGTTTTCTGATGACACCTAACACAGGTTAAAAACAAGAAATTCACATCCTTCTGTGCCATTCAAAATGTCTTCTCTGTTGCCTCTATAATTATTACAATCATTTGCAGAGATCAAAAATGTAAGCTTTTCTGAAGTAAAAAAATAATAATACTACAGACACTGATAGAAGCAAGAAATTGAAAGAGATCACCGACTTATTTGGAATTCAGTGCTTACTATATGTACAAACTTTTGATGATGTTAAAACATACTTACGTTTGTCTTTCCATCAATGAGGTCTTTAAAAGTTGGCAAAAACGACTCTGCTAAATTAATTGCCATCTCTGCTTCAAAAAGCTTCTCCTGCAAAGCAGTGTTTTCCTTCATTTGCCTGATCACATGCAGAATAAAAACAAATTGACTTCTGTTAATAAATCACCAAATAAGCAAGACTTACATACTTAGTTTACTGATAAGAATTTTTACAACTAAATTCATCAAAATCTGCATAGTGAAACTTAACTTGGGTACTCATACTCAGCAGAACATTTGCCTCCTGCAGAGACATTCTGTGCCAGAGGTGAAAAGTTCAAAATATGATCTCTAGCATTAAAAATGTATCCTAGAAAAAGTTACTAAGCTCCCTCCTAACCATGAAATGATCCTATAAAAACTGAAAGTACTTTTTATTAATTAGACCTTTTACGTTTGTATTACGCTCAGGTAATTACATTAGCTAAATACACTACCATTGTTTACTAGTTTTCATTCATGAATAATGCTGCAAGACTTTCACTGAAAATGCAGTTTCTCACAATTAAAAAATGAAATTAGTCTTTCTTCTAAGGGCCTATGCAAAACCCAATACATCCTAACACCAAACTACGTCAGCTCTCTATCCAGGCATTCACAGGTCAACACTTAAAGACCAAGCACATATTCTTCGGTTTCAAAAGCTAAAGAAGCCTAAAAAACATATTCTCTTGTGAACGTAAATCATCACGTTGCTCTCTGCCCAATACATACCTTCTCACCTCACTTTCATTCACGTTGTGTTGTACATGGCTATTCTGCAATCTTTTTTTAAGTAGTAGTGACAGTTCTGTAAGTTTGATCTCATGTTCATCCACATGTTCAGCACATGGACCCCAATTCTGCTTCCAGTTTTCCTCATCTGCGTGAACTGCAAACTTATAAACATTTTATTCAGTTATATTTTAAGTCCTTCCTGGCTACACTGAGTTAAGATTTGCTGCCACAAAACAATAGAGTTGTAAACAGGAATTGTAGCTGTTCTGCTCACAAAGAATTTAATCAGAGGAAAGGGATATGCTTAGAAGCCTTTCCAGAATCAAAGAGCACATGGAAATGTGAAGTAGTCACACTCTCTTTCGATTCTCAGATAATTACCTTCCCCATAGTCACTTCTCTATAAAATGACCTCACGCTTCATGCTGTAAGACAACTAACATTGTTGAAGAAACTCAAATGATTTTTTTTTTTAAAGATCAGAATAAACATCTATCTGCTAGCTTGCAGGAAGGAAAAAGAAAACTATATAAGTTTTTGAAAATGAAAACTATGTAAATTAACAATGGAAAAATACATTTAACTTTTAAAGAGTTTTTCATTCTCTACTTAATGAGGCTTCTGTGCAAGCTCAATACTATGTTGCTATTAAACAAGGCTTCATTGTGATTTATCTCCTTTCTGAACATATATAACCCTATGAAGTACTTCCATGTAGGAACTTACTTAGTGCACAAGATGTAACAAAGAAATCTTTCAAATATAATCTATTAAGGATAATAAGACTAAATGTCAGTTCATGACTTAAATAAGAAATTTCATATTGGTTCTATGTTTGTCTTATATGGTTTCTTACTTGGTGTTCTAGACTATCAGGTTCTTTGCTTAGAACAGTAAAATATTTTCCATCTTGGCCAGATTTGGTAGTTATCGGATAATGTTTTTTAAATGGCTGAATCAGTGAACAGAGTTTTTCTGCTCCAGATGTAACACACGGCACATATCTTTTTCCCTGGAAAAAAAAAAAGTTCATAATTATATAACACGAGAAATTTTAAAAATAAAATAAATCTGGTACGGGTAAAAACTTGTGGTATGAGCTCTCAAGTTGATAGCTCACAGAAGAGACACCTGCCCTGTTATGCAAAGGCAAGCAATTTACCTCCAGGAAGCTAGTGGCCATCTTGCTCAGGCACTGGTATTACGTTTCACAGTGGAGTTTATCCCATTTGGAGACAGCAATGCCTTTTTTTTTTTTTTTTTTTTTCCTTTTACAGGGCTGGAATAACTCCTCACTTTGCATGGCAGTACAGGAAAGGGGTCTTATCCCGTAACAGCAAGGCAGAGGAGCCATCGGCACCTCTTACACGAAGGCATGGCACTCCCCTGCCGTCCTTGTGCAACACTGGGACTTCTCTTCTGCCCTCACCACTGCCGCAGCCTGTCCCCCTCCTCCAGACACCTCTGGTGCTCCACCACGGCCCTGCACAGTCCCCTGGTGCTCTCCAAGCGCTGGGTTATGGCTGCCTGCTCTGCTCCGCGCTGCACTTGTCTTCTGTTTCCCGGCTTTCTGAAGCGGATTCTCCTTCCTTCCCCACTAACATGTACCCATTTTTCCTGCTTGAATACCATGTCAGACACATCCTCTCTGAAAGGACTTGTCAGGCTAAGTGTTTTTTTATTTAGTCACATTCAGTGTAAGCCGTATCTTGCAAGATTAAACATAGTATTCAGTTTATCTTAAGCCATCTATTTAGGAAGAAATGAAAAAAACAAGTTGTTGCTGCTGTTGTGATTTTTTTTTTCACTCAATAGTTTCACATCCACTGGTCTCACAGTTAGGCAGCAGTTTGGGAAAGAAAAAACAGTTTTAATCTCAGGAACAAAACAAGTAAGAGGGAAAAATCAAGTTTAAAAGGTACAAAGCAAACTTGCCTCAGTTTCATCTGGAAGGAAGAGCCTTTTCTGAATATCAGAGTCCACTAAGGGCACATCAGCACAGTCACGAGCAGGCAAAGGGCATGATGATGGCAATGGGGATGACATTTTGCTCTAATGCTGTAGGAGAAGTTTGTATGTGTTAGCACGTATAATGTTGCTGCAGGAATGAGTAACTGCTACCCCAGGTCAGTCTCACTAGGAAATACACTGCAGTGAAGCAAGAAAACCGCAACCTTGCGGAAGACTTAGCTGATGCCAAGGAAGTCCCACACCCGCACGTGCGGCTGGTGAGGCGCGTTCCTTTGTACCTGCAATGGCGGTACAAAGTTCACCCGCGTGTGCCACGGAAATTAAACCATCTCCGCGCACAGGGCGCGAGCGCACGCGACGTGATGGGGACTGCGCGACGCCCGCAGCGGGACTTCCCGGGCGCCACCTCCCCGCGCGGCCGAGCGGGGCCCCCTCCTCGTGCCCGCCATGAGGCAGGATCCCGCGTGTGCCCCGCGGCGGGGCAGGACCCCTCGGCGTC
>NW_010589818.1:66701-103750 GCF_000705375.1 Tinamus guttatus
GGCCCGGGCGCTGCTCTGGCCCCAGTGACTCGTTTTATCGATCAGCGGAGGGAGTGCTGTAAATGCTCAACGGATTGAGGTTTCCTGAAAGGCAAAATCATTACAGTGCCGTTATCGGGTCACTTTTGCGTTCTCTGTGAAATTTACTGGCAAGTGCCCTAATAAAACACAGATCACTGAGCAAACATGCTGTGTACCCAAGTGACCTGCTCCTTTCCTTGCCCGCGTACCAGGAGGTGATCACGGAAGCCTCTTTGCATCTCTTCAATGCCACGAGAGGCAGAGCCCATTTCAGGAGCGTGAAGATCCTGATTCCCCCAACATGGACCGAGAAGGGTTATGAGGCACCAAAGCACGAGTCCTATGACACGGTAAAGCTCAAAGCCTGTCTTAGGGAATGGAGTGTGATCTAGGCTCTTATACACGTTTATTAGTGTAGCCAAATGTACCTGAGATTTTAAAAAGTGACATGAAAATAACCATGTGAGTATGTCCCTAAGAAAAGGCAAAACTGTGTTTCATGAACAAGGAATAACTATGCAAGTAATGACTATCAGCAAACAGAAAAAAATCCTTGTAGCCTGTTCTACCTCAGTAGCAGCCCCCTCTGTTCTGAACTACCGCAAATTATCTTGAATATTGAGAGTTGTGTCCTAATGGTGTTTGTCAATAATGTCACAGGGCTGTGCTTTAGACTAGGAATGTGCAACAAGAGTGTGCTGGGCTGTAAGAGCACCAGGTTAAACGCAAATGAGGGCCTTGTCAGCAGAAATCTGGTGACTGGCAGACATCCTTGTTGATATTCAGTTTTATTTCTCCACTTGGTTTTATATTTATTACATACCAGAAATCTTTGCTTGCAAGTTCCAGTGTTTTCCTTCCTGATGCTTTCTTAACCTGTCATCCATTTAATCACTCCTGGCTCACAATGTGCTTAGGACAGCAGTAATACTAGTCTAGGTGGAGTTTCAAAGCCTCGTTAGGGAAGACAGGCAAGAAATGGAAAGAAACCAGAGCAATAAAGACAGCTCATTGCTAGAGGCATAATAGAAGTGGAGGCTATTTCATAATAATTGTTTTACTGATTACTTCAAAACTTTATGTAGATGAAATGCAGGAAATAGGAAGCAGAGTAGTATGCATCTTTTATCTACTTGCAAAGACATTGGTACTTACTGACCAGCCCCATAAGTAGCATATTTTTAGCAGACATTCTAAAAGATATTCTCTTGACAGACTATGTAATAATATCAACAATAATTTATAAAAAGGTTTTAGTCATCAGAATAAATAAAGCCTCTTTTCTCCTGAAAGGCACTTAGAAATGAGGACGGTTCCTCAGGTGGCCACCTGAGATCCCTAGAGCAAGGCAGAAGCTTTCTTTGCTTAAACTTTGCCCCAGCATAGTCCTCCAACATCAGCTATGAGAAAACAACAGAAAAAAATGAGCCTAATATGCAAAGGGCCTTAATAGAGGAGTAAGTACAGTGTTCTCCCATTTCAAGGCTTCATTTTGCTGCAGGGGAATCTACCTGCAGCGGCCTCTTTAGTCACACTGGGAGAAGTTAGGAGCTTGGTCATGGGTTAGGCTGTATTACATGGGACAGTGCGCCTGACCCACAAAATATTTCTGCCCTTAATCAAGTTACTATTGTGTATTTTTAGGCAGATGTCATTGTGGCACCTCCTTACTGGAAACATGGAGATGACCCATACACTCTTCAACCTGGAGCATGTGGACAGATGGGAAAATATATCCATTTCACACCTAACTTCTTAGTAAATGATAATTTGATGGATATATATGGCTCACGGGGTAAACTCCCATTATTTTCTTCTGCTTTCTCTTCAGCTGTGTATAGCAAAAGACTGAGAAATACTGAAAAGTGCATTGTTCAACACCTTCCTGTACGTTTTCTGTACATTTCTCTGTTGAGTGCTTTACGAAACCTTTGTTAATTACATAGACAGCATTTTGTTCCTACCCATTAGCATTATTAAGGAAGCTGGTTCATTGTGGCTAATTCTACATACAACTTTAAATATGTAATTACAATTTGTTGCGTGGTTCACTCTTATGAAAGTTTGTAGTAAAAAGAATCACCATTTCACCATAAACTTCTATGGACTGAATTGCAGCTCAAACACATTATGAAAATAGAATCCGATTTTAAAACACATAAAAGCTAAGACTTTCAAATGTTGTTATTTAAAGTTAGTCACGCATAGCTGTGAGAATTAATTACTCGACACTGAAAAGGGCTGATGGCTGCGCAGAAGTCTGCTCTACAGCTTTGCTGGCTGCTTGGGCATGCAGTGACATAACCCAGCACTACAGCTGCTGTGTATTTGCACTTCCCTCCTCCCGGCAGGCCGAGTCTTTGTCCATGAGTGGGCCCACCTTCGCTGGGGGGTCTTTGATGAGTACGACAGCGAGAGACCTTTTTATGTAACTGCACGGAATCAGGTTAAGGTTACAAGGTAATTCAGCATTTTATTCCTTCCCAGTGCCCATTTTGGTGGACTTTTAGAAACCTGGTTTCTGTAAACCCTTCATGTATCCCTGTTATTCCGTTAGTCCTTATTTGATTCCTCATTAAAAACTCTCCCTACTTTATGAATAGTTCCTGTGATTCCCTCCACACCCATTTCTGCACATTTGTCTCACTGATGGCTCAGCAGTGATGGTGAAACTTATATTTTTCTGACCTAGTTCTGGAGGCCAAATCACTTCTGTGCTCTGCCACTGGGGAGGAGACAGAGCTTGTTCACAAAAGCTCCTTCCCCTCGCCGGGGTGTTTGTCCGTCTCAGCACTTCCTCCGTTTCTCCCCTCGCCTCTCCGTGCCCTGGGCACACTTTGGCCTCTCCCACCATGGATTTGTTCCTGCAGCTTTGCTGCACCCGCACAGCTTCGCCTGCGCTGCCGCTGCGGAGCGCCGAGCAGCAAAGCTGTAAGGACACAAAGCTGCAAGAGCCCCTGGGCCCCCGGGGAACCAGGAAGCCTCCAACAGCTTCCCAGGGCCCCGCAGCATCTTGCAGTGTCAGCCACTGAACAACCAAAGCTGCAGCTGCAACTCTAATACTTCACATTTCTTCTCAGTCGATAGGCTAAAGTGATGGGGAAGTAAAGAAATGAGTGTTTTTTCCTTGAGTCATGTTGCAGTGTACATTCATATATTTCTACAATGATATGCTTTGCGTAGACCCGGTGCAGAGCGCAGTGCATAAGCCTCATGTTCTCGCTGTATCCTGGAAACACATTCTGTTTTATCCCCAGGTGCTCCTCTGATCTTACTGGCATCTATGTCTGTGAAAAAAAATCGTGTACTGAAGGTAGCTGTGTTATTAATAAGCTAACAGGGCTTTTTAAGGAAGGATGCACATTTATTCATGAGAGAAATCAAACTGCAGTATCATCAATAATGTATATGCAAAGTTTGTCATCCGTAAGTACAATCACATAAAAACAATTTCTTTCAATGCTATGCAAATTTATTATGCTTCCTCTGGAAATATTACATTTGCCTCAACTTTTATCTAAGTAAATACACTGTAATATGTAACTATCAATGTAAAAATAAGTTTAGTAATAGTGGATGTCTTACCTATATACAAGAACCATCAGAAAAGATTCACTTCCATCCGTGTTTTTATTTCTATTTTTCCTTTGGTGCTTGCTTTTGATTTTTGTCTGTTTGTTTACCATTTGAGTTGGCTGAATTCTGTGATGAACATAACCATAATAGAGAAGCACCCAACCTGCAGAATCGAATGTGTGACTACAGAAGCACATGGGAAGTAATCAAAAATTCTACAGATTTTAAAAATAACCCTCCAGTGACCAACAGCAGCTACATTACTCCTCCTTCCTTCTCATTGCTGCAGAAGAGAGACAGAGTGATATGTTTAGTGCTTGATATTTCTAAGACTATAAGTGGGGTAAGTTCATACGCTGATACATTTTACTGCATTTTACCATTCTAGATTATGTTTTCAGACACACTAGGTATGTTTTGAAATGCACTTCTCTACACAGAGATGAAGAAATTTGTCTACAGTGCAAAGAATCAGCTCAGCTGTGACAGAGCTGAGGGTTTTCTTTTCTTTTGAGAGCAGGGGAGTCAAGATCTCTCCTAATACAAGTGAGACCAGGATACAATTGCTGAATAGTGACCGAGATTTGGCAAGATTTTGAGGGGAATAAAGGACATTGCTTGTTACACCCCAAGTGTAGAGGTGGGGGAGGAAGAGCATGAGGAAGATGAATATGAGCAGGAAGGGCAGGGAGCAAGATGGGAGGCAAAAAAAATCCATTAAAGAGATGTCTATCTTCCAAAGGTCTGAAGATAACTACTATTCAGCAGGGCATGGCATAAGCATTTGATTATCTAGGGTTCATATTCAGTGAAATAAGCTGAGGAGCATATTTAGGTTTCTGTATTTTAATAAAAATTAATATTGGAATTTGCAAAAAGTGTTCTAGGTAACTTTTGTCTTTCAGAAGTTGATATTTTTGCAGAGGAAGTTTAGCTATCGGTGCATATTTTGCAGCTTTCATTGTATACACTTACAAAACTGCATTTTCCTCTTTTTATATGTAGAATAACTGGATCAATCGATTGCATCAAGCAGCAGAATTGTATTTGCTGCAAATTGTGGAAGAAAATTCTTACGTTGGTATTGTCACATTCAGTCACACAGGAGAGATCAAGGCTTCCGTGCGTCAGATAGTGGGCAACGCTGTTCGGAAGCAGCTTGCTTCCCACTTACCTGCAGCTCCAGGGAGCAAGACAACGAATGTCTGTGCAGGCCTCCAGCTGGCACTGGAGGTGAGGTGTTGAGAGCCCTGTTCCTGCTTGTACCTCTTGTGTGGATACTTTCTGTTTTCATTGGGAGGATTTCTATTCCTGGGCCATATTCAGTATCTTCAACTGATTACTGTGTTGTTTGAAAAGAATTATAGTAGTCTTCCAGTGTACTTATTATGCACCTATCACTATAATAATGAAAAGAAAAATAACCAAAATTCACCATTAAATCTCTGTACCTTTTAAAAATAACATTGTATGATCTTTGTGTGGTTTTAAATTTAGTATAAATTTATATAGAAAACTAATGATATTTACTTCTAAACTTTTCAACTTTAGAAGTTCATACTTTTATGAACTATATAAGCTCTATCTTCTACTGTTCAGATTGCCATTTCAATTTAATTTGAAACAAAAATTACATTGGCATACTCAGCAGTTCTAGTGCCTGTTCGTAATCAGGATTTTATCTACCATGAGGACCTTTGTCAGAGCGACAAGGCAGAAATCTGGAAGCAAAAATGTTCTTTCTGCTCTGATTTTCAAATTCATTTTCTGTTAGTGAAAGTCTATAGTCTCAGCCTTTTGCCATGAGGATTTTGTCTGTACAAATACTCGAGGGGAAGGGAAGTAAAGGAGAAGGAGCATAGTACATATATACAACATATTCTGATTTTAGTCTTTGCTATTTCTATACCATAGTATAGAATGTATAGTATATACAAGTATATACAGTATGCTCTAGAGTATACTGTATACAGTACTGTACTATATACAGTATATAAAATACTATAGTACAGAATACTGCAGTATACTATGGTATAGAAATAAAGACTAAAAATCAGTGGCTACATTTCAATGGATTTTGCTGATTAACTTTCTTTTGAGGAAAGTGGCAGAGTTAATTACAAGGCAGATTTATTGCTTCTGTTAATATTGGTCCTTCTGCCTCAGGTCATCAGGAAGAAAGATGGAAATACATATGGATCTGAAATTGTACTGGTGACAGGTGGACAAGACAGTAGTATGAAGAAGTGTTTTTCTGATATGGTTAACAGTGGATCAGTCATTCATACTATTACTGTTGGGTCTTCAGCTGCCAAGGAAATCGAACATTTCTCCAAAGAGACAGGTAAATATTGGAACAAACTATGACTCCAATCATGAAAACATTCATCTCAGATACATCTAGTAAAGCTCAGTGTATGTGTAACTATGTGAAATTGTGAATTTGCCAATATATTTCTTTTTTGAACGATTTCAAGAAGTGAGCCTCAGCTGTGTAGTTTGCTGTCACAAAAGTTACCTAAGAAAAGCAGTTGTAGTGGCAACAGAGTAAAATTCCTTATGAAGTCTTCATCTCCAGTCAGTAATGTTAGTGGATGCATAGATCTAAAAACAGAATGAAAATCAATGATATGGTCAGCTCATTTAAACAGAAGTAGTCTAGGTCCTAGACTCTAATAGGTATTAGGGTGTAGCAAAATCAGTAAGAATTAAGCATCCAGTGACTTAATTTCACAAGAGAAATTGCTGTATACAAACAGCTCTTGCTTAATCCTTAGGCTTCAGTTATATTTCTAATACTTGTCATACATGCCTCTGTTTCTATTGTAAGTGTTCACATATTTCATCAAGGCTGATGAGAGAACTTTTACTAACAAGATGGTTAGTGTCTCCAGGTAGGGGAGGTGGCTCTCCTCCCTTCCTCACACCACCATGAGTTTTGTGGCAAGGCTTACATCTTGGGAATCTAATTCAAAGACCATATCATGTATAATATGAAATAACTGCATTTGAAATAAAACCTGTTCTCTGCTTCAGGAGGGCTGAAGTTTTTTGTCCCAGAAAGACTGGACTTCAGTGACTTACTGGATGTTTTTAGTGGAATTTTGTCCAGAAGTGGAGATACTTTCAATCAATCTATTCAGGTTTGTCTTATAAGCACAGCTTTTTTGTTTTGTTTTGTTTTGTTTTGACAAAACCAGTACTTAGCAAATTTTCCTAGCCGTTCTGTTCTCTTTTCCTGGTGACCACTTGCTTGACTTGTGGCCCCTTTTCCTTTTGTCAAAGTTGACAGGCTTGCTGTATTAACACTGATTTTTTTTTCCTATATTTTGACAAATTGCAGTAATTTACCTCAAATTCATCTGAGTGGTAGAGTATGCAAGCCTTTTTCAATGCTGTTGCAAGAGATAATTTTAACCTGAAGCAAGACAGGGACTGACATCTGACGATTTGATCTAAGGAACTCAGGAGGGTTAAGCAGTATCTCCATCCAGAGTTCTGTTCATTTATTGCTGATTTTTTTCTCTATGGAAAAACATGTAAATGGAAATATACATTCACACTAAGTCAGTCTGCAGTCCTTTCAAGGATTATCTGCTCCAGCAGTAGAAAGGCTTTTCAGCTGAGGAGGTAGTAGTATCTCATGTAGCTGCAGTTCCATTCTAAAGAAATTCAGTGTTTTAAGGTGGCCATCAGACCTAGTTTTTCTGTTATTTCCATTCAGTGGAGCTGTTACTAAAATCTACTACTGTGCGAGTAAATGGGACAATAAAGGTCCAAATCATTACAGAAGATGAAAGTTAGTATGTATTTGGGGGCTTCTTAATTTGTCAGATTTGATAATTTGAAATGGAAATGAATGCCTGTCTTTGTAAGCATATGTGATTTTCAGAGCTGATGGCCTTTTCTTTCTCATAGATTGAAAGTGCTAGTGACAGTATTGGAGGGTACAAGGAACTGAGTAGGACAGTGACTATTGATAGCACAGTGGGAAGAGAAACATTCTTTGTAGCCACTTGGCAAACGCCGGGAGCGCCTGCAATCACACTCTCTGATCCTAGTGGGAAAAGTTACACCAACAAGGACTTTGACATTGATTCCATTTTCCATGTAGCTCGTCTCCAGATTCCAGGAATTGCAGAGGTAAGATTTAAGATCTCTTTTTCCTTGCTGAGTGTGGGGAAGCGTCTTAACTGCGCATTATTTGCATTCTATTAAAGGTAGGTACAATCATATACCAGCATGAGATAATGCTGTTCTGCTGCACCATGCTATCGTGACCGCAGTGTGCCAAGCAACTTCCTGCTAGGTTCAAGAGCAGCACCTTAAGGTTTCCTCTCTACCTCTTTTCACTTGATTTAAAACTCATTTCCAAATTTCTGAATCCTGTTAGTAGCCAGTAGCTCAATTTTCTCTCTGTTATCACATTAAGCAATATATAACATCATATAGCTGTTGTTTAATCTATAAAGTTCCATTCAAAATTATTGTATTGTCCATGCATTTTTTTTTCTGTTCTAAAAGTTGTACAGAATTGCATACTTCGTTGGATAAAAGGTGCCATAGATTTGACTCAGGGTCTTTCAAGTTATGCATCTAACTTAAAACTGCAGTAAGCAGTTTTAGGTAACACCATTATGAACACTTACCTAAATTAGCTAGATGAGATGCACTGGTTTAACACGGAGGGGACAGGTTCCAGCAGGTGTGTGCAGTAGGTACAAAACATGTCTGGCATCTTCTCATCCAGAGCAGCTTTAGGCTGCATTCTATTCCATCTGAATTTGAACATGAAAATTTACGCTATATGTGCATAGATAAAAGATATGTGAAGTGATGAATCTGAAACCGTATCTAAAATGTATGGATTTTATTTATTTCTCACTTAAATGTGGTTCAATTCATTATTCACTATGCTTGTATCAATAAAAGTGTTCATAATGGTGTTACCTATCATTATGAAGAAGACCAAATACACTGAACTTTCAGATGCTGAGATCTAAATTCCATTACAAAAGTTTTAAAATTTTACCAAAAGTCTGAACTACGAGCACTTACTCAGCCCCAAGAATTTTGCTTTAGATTCCTCTCTCTTTTTATGAAAATCTCTACATCATTTTTCCATTTGAAGGGTTTGGGGGAATCGGTGTTCCACAAATGGACGTTAGTGAGGAAGAAAATAAAAATATTAACCGAAACTAATACCTTGACTTTTGTGAAGTATAGATTAATAGCATTTGCAAACAAAAGCAAGGATGTGGACTACATTAAGGCCTTCTGAAGATGTCTGGAGATGCTCTTCTTAACGCAACCCAGGATCCCATTGGCCTTCTTGGCCATGAGGGCACATGCTGACCATGAGGCATGAGTAAGTTTGCTGATGATACAAAACTGGGAGGCGTAGCTGATACCCTAGAGGGCTGCGCTGCCATCCAGAGGGACCTGGACAGACTGGACAACTGGGCAGTGAAAAACCTCATGCAATTCAACAAGGCCAAGTGCAAGGTCCGGCACCTGGGGAGGAATAACCCCAGACACCAGTACAGGCTGGGGACCGACCTTGTGGAGAGCAGCTCTGCGGAGAAAGACCTGGGTGTCATGGTGGACGACAAGTTGACCATGAGGCAGCAGTGTGCCCTCGTGGCCAAGAAGGCCAATGGGATCCTGGGCTGCATTAAGAAGACCATCTCTAGCAGGTCGAGGGAGGTGATCCTGCCCCTCTACTCAGCCCTGGTGAGGCCGCATCTGGAGTACTGTATCCAGTTCTGGGCTCCACAGTACAAGAGAGATGTGGAGCTGCGGGAGAGAGTCCAGCGCAGGGCTACAAGGATGATCAGGGGCCTGGAACATCTGCCCTATGAGGAGAGGCTGAGGGAGCTGGGCCTCTTCAGCCTGGAGAAGAGAAGGGGAGAGGGGACCTCAGCAGCATCTATAAGTACCTCAAGAGAGGCAGTGAGGAGGATGGGGGCGGCCTCTTTTCAGTAGTGGCCACTGACAGAACTAGAGGAAACGGCCAGAAACTAAAGCATCAAACATTAAACAGGAACTTAATGAAAATTTTCTTAACAGTGAGGGTGACAGAGCACTGGAACAGGCTGCCCAGAGAGGTGTTGGAGTCTCCTTCTCTGGAGATCTTCAAAACCCGCTTGGATGCAGTCCTGCGCCACGTGCTTTAGGTGTCCCTGCGTATGCAGGGGGGTTGGACTAGATGATCTCTAGAGGTCCCTTCCAACCCTAAGCATCCTATGATTCTATGATTCTATGATATAACCTAAAAAAACAGGGCAGCTTCTGTTAATAACTCTTAGCTTCCCTGCTTTCGCCCTCCGATTGAAGGTCCAGGAGGCAAATTATGCAATCATGAGAGGTTTTGCGTTTTAGATTCCTGTTGCCAGCCCCTGCCGTCCGTCTGGGTGAGCCTGGAGGTTGAGTATCTCAGTGAAGGGCATGAAAATACAAAGGTAAATGCTTCAGGCCATGTAAACTGCTCCTGTCTCCCACCCTCTGAATGAATGGTTGCAGAAAGACCCCAATTTTCCGTGGCTTATGCAGTGATTCTGGTGAGTAGCTATTCAATCTCCAAAGCTCTAGGATGCTCTTAGCCTTTGCATGGGCCGACAAATGAGTTTTTGATTTTCACAAAGCACTTTTTGTCTTGTGGAAAGCACTTCCACAGGCTGTGTGTTGTGTAACGGGGCATTTCCTTTTAGTTCTTTCAGATTACTGTCATTTCCTCTCTGGCGCTTTCTCAGTTCTTCCAGTTCTTTGCCAGAAGGTAATTTAAAATATCTGATTTACTTTTCATTATCGTATTGACTGGAGTGTAGACCCCTTCTTGTCCTCTCCTCCCAAATATTTTTGAATGTCACTGAGGAAGAAATATCACTACTCCCAGGTTTGTCTGTTCTTCCCTTTAACTGTGAGAGGAGGAAAGTTAAGAGCAAGAGTGGGAAGAAGGAGTAGCAAAGGGGAGCATTAGTCTCGAGGACAGAATGTGAGCAGTGAAGCCAGCACGTTTCATTTGCATGGAAAGATATTTTTTTAAAATGCTGATGATCATCTTTAGTAGCTAACAGAAAGAGAAAAGAAGATCAAAATACTACTGGAAATCTAGGTGACATTGTGTGTGCTGTCCCTGTTTGATGACAGTGATGTGCAGCTGCCCAGAGCTTCTGTGGCAGTTTCACTGAAATTAATATAGAGCCTTTCAGTGAAAATGCTGTTAATAACTGGGATTTTTTGGTTGTCGCTACAGCAGAGTTGAGGTTAGACACAAGTTCGGTGTGATACTTGCCTGTCTTAACCAGATGATGCTGGGACATGTCAGGTGGAATTAGGGAGCTGGTCAGGCACATCACCCTCTTGCAGCTTCTTCATACTACTTTGATAAATTTTTATTTCCATACTGAATTTCAAAAAACCATCAGAAGATTGCAATAATGAATCTTCTCCCTTCTGCACAATCATATATTTAATATGCTTGCTGTAATTTTTGTTTCATCTTCATGATAGAAATCTGCAGGGGTTGAAATAATTCTCACACGGAGTCCCACTAACATTAAGATGATCCCATGTGAGAATGAGTCCATATTTGTGAGCTGCCGTTCAATAAATAAAACCAAGCCCTTCAGAGGTTTCTCCTAAATTCCTGGGCAGTTTTCTAGAGCTCAACACAGTGGCCCAGGTGTGAGTAATTCCTGGACTAGCAGGCTTGTCTTGCCAAGCTTCATTCACTTGTGCTTTATGATTCTTTGAGATCCATGCCAACTTTTAAAATATATACCACGAGTTGTTCTATAGTGCAAGCTGTTTTTTCAGCTATGTGGACTCTCTAATGTATAGGAACAACCTCTATATGCCTCTATATGTACTATATGCCTCAGAGTTTTTACTAGGTTAAGATTACCAATTATGATGTGTTGCCAGTAATTCGTGATGGTGGTAAAAGTATATGAATAATGTATGTGAAGAAACTTCTTTTGTGGGTGTTTTCAAGAAAGGGTTTTAAGGAAATAAGGAAACTCTTCCTTTGCTTTATCATAAAATAACAGATGATTTTGCTGAGAAATCAGCTATTCTTTTGGTTAACACACACAAAAAAATATATCTTAACTTCAGACTGCAATCTTGAGCACTTTTAACACACCATCAGAGGAGCTGCACAGATTGATTGCAAGTCAGAGGAAAATACACTTACTGCTTCTACACTCTGATTTCCACAGATGAATCTAAGAGACTTCCATAAACACACCAATCTTTGCTTGCTTTTGCTTTGCTAAATTATGTCTTTCTTATATATATCTAGGTTCTGACATTGCCAAGCATGATGGTATCTATTCAAAGTACTTGTTTTCTTTCCCTGGGAATGGCAGATACAGCCTGAAAGTCCACGTCCACGCTAGCACAACTATCATACCACAAAGCGCGATGCCGTGGAGTCATGCCATGTATATACCAGGTTATGTGGAAAACGGTAAGGCAAAGTAATGTGGAGAAGAGCACATAGCTATTTAGTCCAGCATCTGCATACATCAAGTCCCTCTGTAAGTAGGATCAGGTCAATGATATCCCAGCTAAGAGATACTTAGTTCTAAGTGCTTTTCAAACACAGAATGTAGTTGTTTCCCTTCAGCACAAGAATAAATATCTATTCCTCAGAAGAATGTTTAGAGCAGACTGCAAACCACTAATACAGCAGTATCTATGTGATACATATACACATTAGCAGCCAGTAAGGCACAGGGATGTAGGTTTTGCCTGTGAAAAGAATAGCTGTAGGTTTGGTAACTTGAGTACTATAATGAATCATCTTAAATTAAAATTATTAAAGTTCTTAATTGAACTTAAAACAACTACTGCATTTCTGTAAATGAAATTCTTCCACAATAATTTTGTAACAAATCACATTTCACTTTAATATTATCTTAGTAATTAATACTCTTGAAACTGTACTGAAGTACATACTGCTCTGAAAGTAACTGTACTTAGATTAGTGGACAAAAGCTGTAGAAATGAAAGGAAGTTCAGGTCGCCTGCAGAGTACAATAATATGCAAATAATTAAGATTGATCAACATTTTTTAAAAATACTTTAGGTAAAATCAAGATGAACCCATCAAGACCCTCAGTTATTAGAAATGATCTTCAACTCAAAAGAGGAGGTTTCCACAGAACAGCTGCAGGAGGCTCCTTTATAGTATCCGCGGTTCCAGTGGGACCTTATGCTGATGTGTTTCCACCTTGCAAAATTATCGATCTTGATGCCAGAATAGAAGACAATAAAGTTGTATTATCATGGACAGCACCAGGAGATGATTTTGACAAAGGCCAAGGTAGGTTTCTTGGTTAGCTTACCTGTCTCCTGGCCAAGGCAAAATTGCAAAATGAGTAAATTTTCTGTAGCCATTTTAAACGAATTTCCACTGTATTTTTTGCACCCAGAAGCACATTTATAAATGTCAGCTCACATTTTGTGTGTGCAAAATAATGGTTTTAGACTTTGTAGTAGTAACTAAAGACTCAACATTTCTTATTCTTCATTAAGAATCAAATGTTTGTTAATTATAAATGGTTTAAGTGTGTCATTATAGTAATACAGTGTGATACACATCACACAACACAATACCTGTAATGCATTTTGCCTCACTGACACCACTGGGGATTTTGTTATAAACTACAGTGGCTCCAGGCTTTATTCCTGTCTATTCGTGAATAGATTTTAAACAGAATTAAGTAGCCAAAGTGTTTTTTGAAAAAAAAAATCACAATCAATGCTTGCTACTCAATGAAAAGGAAATACTACTGTTTGAATGCAAAGAGAATGGAAATAAACACATCAGAGTTGGATAAAATATAGAATTACACTTCACTTAATGGCAGGTGAAATTCAGTGAAGTCAGGAATACCGTGAGATTTCAGTGGAGTTCATGATGATCTCTATTATCTGTTCATTTCAATATTGTACCACAGTGAGAAATCATTATCAGAATTATCCGAGCAGTCAGTTTAGGTAGCAAAAATAATTTTTTCAGATCTATCTACCATGCTGTATTTATTTTTCCCACTAGCTGAACTAATGAAACTGATGTTAATAAGTGTTTTTAAAGAGAAATTGTAAGTTTTAATGATAGTTAACACACAGATGAAATTGTATTTTAATATATGTATTTTCAGCTGCAGGTTATGAAATCAGAACAAGTGAAACTCCTCTGGAATTAAGGGACAACTTTTATAAGTCCACTTTTGTGAATGCTTCCAGTCTTTCACCTGAGCATGCGGGTTACAAAGAAATATTTGCATTTAAACCAGAAGCTTTTACAACAGGAAACATCAGCATCATCTACGTAGCTATACGGGCCATGGATGAAGTCTTTCTTCACTCTGAGCTGTCTAACATTGCACAGGCAGTAATGTTTATTCCTCCAATGGACTATCCTACTTCTAATGTAGAGTTTAGTGTTTCAACAATATTGTTATTAGTCTTTGGATTATTAGCAGTAGCTTGTCTTACAGGGAGTATAACTTTCTGTTTATTAAAGAAAAACAACAAAAAGACAGAAACTACAACTAAATTGCTTTAACTGAAAGTCCAAGCTTGTCTGACCTCTACACATTTTAAATTTTTCTTTAGATGATTTCCTATGCAAAAACAGGTATTTTACGAGACAAAAAGAATAAGCATATAATCATATTCCAGATTTGTATGAAGCCACAGTGATTTAATAGTCATATTATGTTGTATACAAATTTTATAACTGAAGGGCAGGTTAAATTAAAACCAATCACATGTAAATAGTTGTACTGAATAGATGTAGTATGTGTTTACCAACTTATATATATATGCCAAGCATGTCATAGCCAGTTCTTTTAGTATGAAGATTGTGATTAAAATGGGCAACATACTTTAGTTGATGTGCCTTATTTAGAGAAAAATAATAAAAAACCCATGAGCTCCTGCAGATTATATTTTCACTTCTATAAACATGTCTGCATTTCAACTGTGTGTATACATGTTTATGTGTGTGTGTGTATACATATACACACATATACAAAAGAAAGATCTTAAAATGTGTAATGTGTGGGGTTTGTTTGTTTCCTCCATAATGTAAGATTGCAATTTCAGTTACTATCTTGCAGTAAAACCCCGTGTAAAGGTAAGGCATTGTAATATTCTATAATGGGAATCCAGGATCTAGGCCATGTTACCACTTCATTACCTTAGAGAAAAATAAAAAATGATAAAAAAAGAAAACCCTGGAAGCTCCTAGAACATCTACTCTATGTTTTCTCTATGTTTTCATTTTACTTGTTCCTTCAATACGAATTGGCTATTGAGTTATGTATAACAATGGTGAACAGACTCTGTATCACTAAATAATCCAGATGCATAAAGAATATTCTGGAGCAGGTACAGTCTTTGGCAGTTTGCATCATGGTGCCAAAATCTAATATTTATTTGCCATAATCTCCTTAGGCTAACACCTCTACTAGGTGTTAGCAGCTGCTGGTACTCTACCTCAACAACATCTCAGTATTTAGAAACAGCACTTGGAAGTAAATGTGCTCTGCTGAGATACATAGTCTGATGGAAAAGACAGATTTCCTTTTGGTGCTGCAAGCTGCTTGGTGCTAATATAGACGGGAAAGAACAAAACCATTCAAGACAGTTCTGGGACAAAAGGGAGTCTTGTGACATCTTCATAACTGAAGAATTGTGGGCAAAAAGGTGGAAAACAAAAAGAGAAATCTGCAGAAGGAAGACAGAAGCTGTAAAAGGAATAAGCATGAAGCCACCAAAGTTAGTTAGCACTCCTGAATGTTCCTGTTCTTTATGGCGTTGTGAATTAGGGAAGTCCTGTATTTCCACTTTATCTGAGTCTTAATCCAAAGGGTTTAAAAAAGTCCTCTACTAATATAAGAGATGAAAGAAGTAAAATTCTGTGTTATTCATTGAATGTAGGGTTGGAAATAGGCAAAATAGGTGGAAAAAGAGATAGAAAAGAGGAAGTGGTCAGAGAGAAGTGAGGACACAAGGTGGGTGGTCAGTGTTCTCCTGGCCAGGGGTGGGATACGGTCCCCTGCTTGCAGCTGCACAGCTTCCACCTTCCTTCTGCTGCCTATAAGTGATGTCAGTAAATCAGGCTTCTGATTCAGCTGAAAACTCCACGGAGTTTCCAGCAAAAGATAATGGAAACAGCGCAGTGTTTGATTCCCGCGCGAAACAGCACTCCCAGAAACAGGGTGAGTGTCACAGGTTGCTTTGGAGGTTTTCTCTTCTGCCCTTTGAGATTCATCACAACTTTTTTTTCTTCTCCCTAATTGGACTAGGGAAGGAGGAGAGAGGAGAGGTATTGGAGTCAGCAGAAAAAAATAAAAGAACTTGATCCAAGGAAAAAGCACAAGTGACTTTAACAGAACAATATAAAGCTTATTATGGTCAAAGTCAAACAAGCAAAGAACGAGCAGAAGTTTTATTATGGTCAAAGTCAATCAAGCAAAGAAAACAGGGAAAAAATGTCAAGCAAACAAGCAGGAAATCAAGGCATAAAGAAATGAGAATAACAAAATAAGAATGCTAACAACTTTTTCCTTTGTATTTCTCTAATAAATGGAAAATGGAATGTGTTCATGTGATTACAGAAACAAGGTTTTTAATATCCTGAGCCCATTCCTGCAACTAAATCTTGAAAACTGGATCTAGAGAAAATATTTTGTTCTCTTAATGGTGATACTGGATGTTTAATAAGGAACAATTGTATCTAAAAAAATAAAGAGTAAATTACAAGTTAAGTAAACACTGTCAAACTGTAGCTGAAACTTTTAAGGAGGCATATTTATTGTCCAAATGTAATAGAAACAATTTATCAGCTATAAATATAACCAGCTTCACTTACTAAATTGCAGTAAGATTGTTTCTTTAAATCAGACCAATGAAAGTGTTAACTGCCTACTCCATGAAGAATGAAAATTGAATTCTGAAACAAATGTTTTTTTCTTACAAAACATCAATTTTCCTCCTCTGCATGTCATAGCAGAGTAAAACTACTAATGGCATGGCAGGTATAAGCTGTGAAGATGATCATAAAAGGCTATATGAGAGTATTCTTTCCAGCGCATTTGTCCTCTTAACAGGTCCATGGTTTCATATTTTGATCCTTCATCAGATATCTCGATTGTGAGTGGTCAAGATCACTCCAGATTCCCCTTAACTGCTGTTATATCACACACCTTCTTTGATCTTTTGGACCTGGCAGTATGGAGTGGAGTAAGAAAGTGGCAAAGTATTTGAAGAGTTCTGCCCTTTTATGGGCTGTTCCCTGAGGTCAATGATGAGTAGTGTTCTAAAGGAAAGAAAATACCAAAAAACAATAGCAAGACTGGACTTCCCCATAAAGACTTAGGGAAATGATCTTTCCACCTAAGTCTTTAAATATGTTTCAATAACCTAAGTTGGTTCTGCCAAATACCATGTAAAGGTCAAAAAAGAGGGTGTGACATACCAGAGTGTTTCCAGCTAGGTGTTTGACCTACCCTGCTTCCTCGGTCTGAAGTGCTGTGTTCTTACTTGGCTTGTACTTAAGAAAACAATGAGAACGCAACAGGAAGAGTTAGATGCAACAGGAAGAAGCTAGGAAGACGGAAGCTAGCAAGACATGGAAAGACTTGTTAGGTAGCAGCAAGAACAGGCAGTCTGAGTAGACAGAGGAGGAGGGAGCTGAGGATGAGCGCAAGGCAGGCAGGGCAGCATCCTCACCAACACAACGGGTGCACCTGGGTGGGAAAGAGCGACCCAGGGCAGTCACCCACTCCATCCAGCCACCAGCTGGCACAAGGCAGGCCAAGCAAGGAGGCCAGGTCAGCAAGACAGTGTCAAGGTTAACAAGATGCAAGGCTCAGCACAACATACTGCTGTGCTGCAAGGGAAGCAAGGGAGAAGACTGGAGCTGAAATGCAGCTCCCAAGAGATCATGGTTGGAAACCCCAGTGAGGCCTTTCTTTCCCACAGTATAGCTCTTTTATCAGAAGTTTGATCCAGAGATAATAGCTGCACCAAATCTCAGCTCGGTTTGAACACAGGCAGTTGAAACTGGGGAGGTTGTCAGAGGAGTATAGAGGAAAATTGTTTTGAGATGAGGAATCTGTTGGTGCACTTAGGACTTTGAGAAAAGGAAGTAATAATTAAGACAGAAAACTGGAGATGCAGGAAGTTAATAACAGACTAAAATGTAAGGGAAAAATACTGATGCAGAAACAAGTGCACAAGAAATAGCAACAAAAACTTACGGCAGAACAGGGAAAATATTAAATACACTAATATTGTTATTGATAAAATAAAAAGCAGGAGTACTTTGTTAATATTTCTGTCCAATATTTGAAAAAAAAAAACAGTGGACTAATATAATTTCACCCCATGAAAATTTTGAGCTATTTTTAAGTCTACTAGGAAAAGAGAAACAGATACTCATCTGGGAGTATTTTTAAGTGCATATGTCTGAATAAATTTCACCTAGTAATTTTAAAAGAATTGAATGATACCTTCAGCCGCAGTTTGCTCTCTTGATTACTGATAACTCTTGCAGTATCACCCAGAAGAAAAATACTTTCATAAGGCAAAGGGAGTGACCTGGAAACCTGTCAGAAAGTCTGTTAAACATCTATTTCACATAAATCAGCGCCAATCACAAACACATTTACTCCTTTATTATTTAATTTTTATGCCACTAAAAATGCAACAAAAATATAGATACATCATGAAACATTTGTTAGGTGAGCACTCTGTGATATTCCAGTTTAAAATATAGCACTGCATTGCCTTAATCAAGCACATCCCTGGCAAATTAGGAACTACCTAACTGATAGACCAGAAAAAAACAGCTGGTAGGGAATCATCACACAGCAGACATTTTTCAAAGGACTGCAAACCAGTGATAGGCCTGATTCTATTAAACATTTTCTCAAGAACTCAAAATGAAATATAAAATCACTTCTGGACAAGTTTCGTAGAGCACAAAGTGAGACATGGGAGGGGGAGATAAGGCAGCCACACAGAGTAATCTGGATTACTCAATAAACTCTTCTCACTTGAGCAAAATGTATTTTAACACAAGCATGACAATCACACACCTCAAATCAGAGAGGACTATAACATATCAAACAATGCATACAGAAATGCCTGGGACCCTTACTCACTCACTGAACAGCCTTTGCCTTGTCGGTTCTTTCGATTCTACATTACAGAGATGGGTTGTTTGAAGTCTTCTCTGAAAATTCCAGAGATCTACACTTGCAGGATTATTAGTTCTATTTACTCAGGAAATGGTTTAGATAAGATTAGATATGAACTGAGTAACAGAACATCGATCACATTGAGATGCATGAGTGTCACAAGGAAATATATACATATCTGAATATTAAGAGTCAAATATTTCCTCCTAAAATTAATGCATAATTACATAATCCAATGACATTTCAGCATATTTGCATAAAGGATCAAAGTCCTATGACTAAATCTTACCTTTTTTTTGGGTGCAAAGGCAGTTATATAAATAAGGCTGGTAAGTCATCACTCTTCTAATCAAAAATCAGGCAGGGAGCAGGACCAGCAATGGTGGCGTTTCGGAGCTTGTTTTTTTTGCTGGTTTTTCAGCTCCCACATGTGGTAAGAGGTTCTACGGTATGGCTAAATCAGGGTGGCTATGAGGATTTGGTTATTGCAATTAATCCCGGGGTGCCAGAAGATGCCAACATCATTGAAAACACACAGGTAAGAACATTTGTATTTACATACTTTGTTTCTTAGCATTTTAGAATGACTTGACTCTTTCTACTTGTAATATAGCAAGAATCAGATCCAGCTCCCATTCATATCAATGGGAGCTTTTCCTGTTGTTTTGAATTAATTATTCATTATTCCCACAGTTCCTAAACCAGTCATTTCTAATTTGCCTTTCAATCTACAGTTCTTTGTAAGACCACAGCTTGCTGTGTGAGACAACACAGTAATATATTCTTTAGGGAAACAGGCTGAAAGTCCCATAAGGGACTTTCCCAATCTTTCCCTGGAAAAAATACCTACAAATGTTTTTTAAAAAAAACACTGATTATGCTACTATCCTACCACTTATTATTAGCTAGTATACCTCCTACTGTACAAAAAAATGGTTTAGGTTTAGTGATATTTCTGAGCTTAGCTTTTATTGTAGCCATTGTAGAGTCCAGAAAGGCATCCCACGTGAATGCCTCTACAATTCAGCTTCCTTAGAGTAGGATGCTAGCCAGAGCTCAAAGCAAGGAATATGCTTTTGCCTATGCAAAATCATTTTGGAGAAAATCTGCTGAAAAAGATTGGACAGCTACCCCAACTTCTGCACTATGCCTATGCCTTGATGTATAATACCATATAATCAAACAACCCCGAGGTAGAGTCATCTCAGTCCCATATCAGTGCTAAGATCAAGTATAAAGGATGCCATCCTTAGGTCAGTCAAGTAGAGACTCAATACTGTTCAACAGTTATTACTGTTATTAACTGTAACAACATTTCAGATTTCTCTCACCTAACAAGAGGATCACAGGAGGCTAAACTGCATACTATAATTTACTTTTTACCATTTCTCTCTGATTGTCACCTTTTTAAAATAATAAGCATAATTTAAATCACTCAATTTCAACTACAGGGCAAGCCACTAAGCATTCTTGCTTAGGGCAGAACCATAGGAGCAGCAGAACTTGCTGTTCCTGCGAGACAGCCACTATACTAGGAGTTCACACAGCAGCTGCCCTTATGAGAACCTGCTCTTACAGCACTCCTGTAATGCTGAGGCAGTGGTGGGATGGGAAATACTGTGTCTCACTAATTCTCAGCATGTCATGGATTTAGCAGGCACCATCACTCCCAGTTCTGGCAAATTTAATTTCTTCAAGAGATATCCTTTAGCTTTTTACTGCACATGAAACATGAATGTTTGATTACAAGGCCTTTGTCACAGCTAGAGTGTGAATTTTATCACAGGCTCTGGTTAAGGAGAGGATTATAGAGCAAGTGTAGGTTTCCAATTTGGCTTCTTCATTTGAATTCAATTAGAATTACAATTTGACTTCTTCATTTATTCTTTTTGTACTGAAGATGGTAGAATTTCTTTTGCTTTATGTTATGTATATAGTGTTTTCTTGTTCTACTATTCTTTCTTGCCAAGTCTAAGTTATTCTTGATTTTGCTTTTGATTTTAAAATTAATATTAGTATTATTTTCTTTCATTCCCTAGGCCATGGTTAAAGATGCTTCCAATTACTTATTTGAAGCTACGAAACACCGATTTTACTTCAAGTCTGTAAAAATCATAATTCCTAAAACATGGAAAAAAAACACCACCTATGCAAGGGTAAAAACAGAATCATATAACAAGGTATGACCTACAGAACTCTTTATGATTAAAATTGTAAGGAACAGCTGTTTTTGATATTATAAATACAAAATGTAGGACAAATCCTGGAAGTTCTCACTCAAGAGAGTGGATAACAGCACTGATAGAGTAAAAACTTGTAGAACTTAAGTTATTCAGAAAGAACCACTAACCTTCTCCATTCCCAAACTGCATTTCTTAATGTTACTTATGCCTTTGGTCTTGTTGTAGGCAGATGTCATCATAGCAGATCCTTACTTGAAATATGGAGATGATCCATATACCTTACAGTACGGAGCATGTAAGGAGCAAGGAAGATACATCCATTTCACACCTAACTTCCTATTGGAAAGCAGTCTGCTTAATGTTTATGGAGATAGAGGTAATGCTGCCATTTAGTTCCATTGCCTCTTCTAGTGTTAATATGCAATGACCGTGATTTTTCAAGGTGATTAATCAATTTGAGTACCTTGGTTTGCTTGTCAGATTTTTCAGAAGTAGTAAATTCCAGTAAAGTGTCTGAAACTAAATATTCAAACACTGGATCCAAAAATTGTTATCTGTTTGAGAACTCTAAATGGTTATTTTTCTGTATTATAATTGCTGATATTAGCAAGAGCCTTCCTTTTAAGCTCACTTACCTGATAAAATATCCACTGCTTATATATCTGGCTTTACATTGCATTAGGGACAAAAGAAAATTAGAGGTTTGCTGTTCTATAGGACAGAAAACTCAAAAAAAAGAAAGTTCCTTACATGAATTTTGGCAGCTTAAAAAGTTTCTTTAGAACAGTTCTGAATTTCTGAATTCCTGATCTCAATTCCTGAAGTCACATATAAATCAAAACTCTAGTCATGGTTACTAAATTGAAGCCTTTCTGTTGTACCTCAACTTTTCTTTTGCTTAAGTGTGTCACAATTTTCTTGTATTATATGAGAGGAATTATTTTGTTAAAATGCCTTACGAAAATGCTGATTTGGTTTTAAACGGTTGTGTTTAGAATGTGTGTATGTTACTGCTTTCCAACAGGCAGAGTTTTTGTGCACGAATGGGCTCATCTTCGGTGGGGAGTATTTGATGAATATAACAGCGATGCACCCTTCTATGTGTCTACAAATTCTGGACATGCAAGTGTTGAAGCAACAAGGTATTACTTTTCAAATTTCTGCTTTTACATTACATAGTTTTAGACATTTCAATAACAATTTCAGTATTCACCTTGTCTGTGTGGAGTTTGTACTTTGAGCTCTCCACGAGCTGTTCATACGATTAAACGATGTTTATTCAGCAGCATCTATTGCCTGCTTGCAGCCCAGAGTCCAAGCTGGCTGAAGTGCAGAGTTGTTTTGTAACAGGTTCCATAGATAAAACTACAAAGACTATTGCTAGGTGTGCAATAGCAGACTTCAGTTACCACCTGTTACATCTTATTTAACAGCATTTTGTCTAATAGCAGCTATTGACAACACTGCAATCTCCTACTAAAAGCACTGGGATTTTAAGTGGTTTCTACATAGAGACCTTGCCCGTTCTTTGCAGGTTGCCCATTCCAATAGTGTTTTGCTTTGCAACTCCTAGCAAAATATCTTTCCTGCATGGCCCATGAACACCACAGGACAGTTATCAACTGCATCAATAAAAGACAATGGTTTTTCAACTACTTCTAGACTAGAGTGCAGACTCAGTAAAAGACTGCCTACAGATGTACTTGTGCAGTGCCTCATACACAGTTGTGCCAAGAGCAGTTCGTTGCTTTGGGCAGCCAAAATTCAAACAAACAACAAAACACATTAAAAAAAAATGTAGAATACATGGGGGCTCCCAGGCAATCCTGTCTATCTTCTCTTCCTCTAGGTGTTCAACTCATGTCACTGGTGTACCTGTTTTCCAAGAGTGCGATGGAAACAACTGTAATACAAGGGCATGCAGCTATGATGGCCAGCTCTATGAAGCTGGATGCACATTTGTACCAGATAAACAACAAAATATCGCAGCTTCTATTATGTACATGCAAAGTTTGTCTTCTGTAAGTACTGCAACACCTTTCCAAATTATTTAATAATATTTGAGGTCTTGTTGAGACATTTCTTTGACTATTTCTATTTCAAAGTAATGCACAAGTCCAGCTTCCCTCAATAACCTCAAACAACAGGTGACGATTATTGTTCATAATTGTCAGCCAGCCTCTGTCTGCTTTAGCACTTCTTTTTCCCCTGCTGGGTGCCTGATTTTCTGGACGTTTTTTTCTGTTTGTTACTGCCCCCATCATTGACATTTCAACCCCCTGCAGCAAAATCTCTGCTACTTTAGCTCAGTTTCTGATTGTTACTACAAGTAAACCACAGCTTGTGTCAACAATTTTCCTTCTAAATGAGCTTACTCACCTCCTGTATTTGAAACAGCTATCATCTCTTAACTTTGATGACTTCTTGGTACAACTGTCACTCAGTGAAGATCTTTAATGTAGCCTTGATCTCTGTCTGCCTAAGAAGAACTGTAAAACGAATTAATGTTGATTGTACTTAATTGCCACCTGCACAAATGCCATTAGCTTGAAGACTAGAAATAAAAGCTTACTAGGAGATTTCCTGGAACCAAAAAACTTCACCTAAGTTGCTAGAACCCCTCTCACTCCTTCCTCAGGAGGAGTGGCTGCACGCTCTAGAGAGAGCAGTCTCCCTAGGGCAGCCTCTTCTACATACTGTGCTTCTTTGTGGGAAGAAAAACACTGGCACAAACATGCTCCTTCTGGAGGTGGTCCGGATGCTTACTTTAAGTCTTTGTCTGTAATTAGTCATAGCATCTGTACCTAGGTTTTGTAGAAATCTGCTCTTCTGATGAATTCATACTTCCTGTTACATTGCACACTATCGCAGGTGCCTGTCGAATCTCCTTCCAAGAGATACTATCAGATTATAATCTGTTCAAAAGAGAAGATAAGAGCTAGTGGAATTGATCCGAGTGCTGTTTTGTGTCAGCAAGGGTGGTGTGAACTAAGATCTCAGCATGTTTTTTAACACTTTGTTTAGAAAATCAGATCAACAGGCATAAAACCAAACTGCTCTAGCCAGATGCCTTACATATGAGATACAGGTGATTTTAGACCATTCTCTCTGTAAGGATGGAGGTTAGAATGATGGACAGTCTTCTAAACTTCAGCTATTTATTTCCATTTCTTCAGGCAAGCTCTTTCTAAGATCCTTAGTGGTAATGGCTTCCCTTCATCAGTACTCTGTTGACATCCCTGGCATCTAAGGGCAGGGGAGGTTGTTTCTTGACTCTGCACCCTCTAGTTCTACCCAAGAAGACTTACAGGAATAGGTTCAAGACTATCAGCTTAACCCAAGAAGTTGGTTAAATAAGCAGGCTGCTAACTTGTGCTGACCCTCATGCTGGGAGCACGTTTCTCTGCTTGATTCTTCTAAGATCCTGCCTGGAGAGGCACCATGACATACATGATCTTCTCTCATCAAAGAAGAACTAACTGTATTTGTACATTTCTCACCATAAACCTCTTATTTTCTGAAATACTTTGCTTTCGAAGTTCATAATTATTATTATCTTTAATCTGACTTTTTAGGTGGTTGAATTCTGTGACAAAAACACTCATAATGTAGAGGCTCCAAATCTGCAAAATAAGATCTGCAACTTCAAAAGCACATGGGAAGTAATTATGGAATCTGATGACTTTAAAAATTCCTCCATCCTAAACAGTGTTACACCCCCTGTTGAACCCACATTCAGTCTACTGCAGACACAAGACAGAGCAGTCTGCCTTGTATTGGACGTTTCTGGGAGCATGGGAGGGGTAAGAATACACATTTAAAATACATTTCTGACAAAAAAGTAGGTATAAAATAATTTTAATACTTTCAGTCATTTTCCAGTAATTAACTTTCTTATTTAGAAAAAAAAAAAAAAGGAGACTGATTTTGCCCCATTAATCTTATTTATAAAAGAAATTTCTTCAAAATACTAAGAATGATCAAACTTGGTGTCATTTTTTCTTATAAAATCTCAAATTTAAATATTTTTTCCTTTCTTTCAGACCTAGAATGTCAGTGCTATTTTATTTCTCCCAAACAGAAAGTATATTATAAATTTATTTTGTATTCTTATTAAATGAGCCTAGTATGTTTTAAAGACATACAGCATTTCCTTATCCAATCTTCCTTCTTCCAAGACTCAGTCATGAGCCAATGACAGTTTATATTTACTCAAAAATATTACAAGTTTGAACTGTCATGTCCCATAGGAATTCAAGATTAAAAAAATACACTTTTTTCCACTGGTTTAACAGTGGGAAAGTCACACTGAGTTTTTGCATGGAGAACATTACCTTGGAAGATATAAATGCCAAGGATAGCAATTATATTGATCTCAATGAAATAATTTACAAGGCCCGAGCATGTTGAGAAATATTGTTAAATATCTGACAGTTATGCCTCAAACCAAAAAGTACACAAAGAAGCACAAAGCAGCAAATGTTCTAGTTCTCTACGTACAGAGAACTAAGCGTGGGATTCCCCCTTAGAGCTCCAATAACAGACCTCTTTCCAGATGCGTCATTCCACTGCAATGTTCTTCCTGGGGCTGATCTTCAGCAAAGATCTGCAGTTGGAATAAATTATATAATGATTTTTATAGTATGGATGAATGTCTGCCAATTATTATACATTTTATGAAATCAAGTGGTAATTTAATGCAATGCTAACTCAGAAAGTGAAGATAATTATGAATCCCACAATAATAGCTAGAGAAATTTCAGAGAGAAATACTTTCAAGTTTAACATTATTTCAGTAATTGCTTCAAATGTTTATATTCAAGATATTAATTATTTTGCTAATATTGAATTTCAAAAATACTTACTGTCTAGGCTAACTTACTCCATGAGTATTAGAGATTCTATATGTTTTGACTGTTATCAAAACAGAAAAGTAACAAATAATTGATTAGAAATGAGGTCATGACCTCAGATGAAATTTGGTTCATGATATCTTTCCATGAAATATGTAATTTGCAAATACCCTTTCATGATATAGAGCATGCTTCATTGCTGTTTTGTACTGAGCACACATATGAGTTGTCCAATGAACCTTATAGCAGATAGGTATTAATTTTTCATTACAAACTGAACAACATCAATAGTTGCTGCATTTTCAGAAGAGTCTACATTCTAATCATGTTATTTCTTTCCACATACAGAGTAATCGCATTAACAACCTCTATCAGGCTGCAGAGGTATTTCTGCTCCAAATTATTGAAATTGGTTCCTGGGTTGGAATTGTCACATTTCAAAGTTCGGCAGCTGAAAAAGTGTCTATGACACAAATAACCAGTGATGCAACACGCAGCAGTCTTGTTCAATATTTGCCTAAAACTGCTAGTGGTGGAACAAATATCTGCGCAGGTGTACGGAAAGGATTTGAGGTAAAGTACCATGTGGAAATATCGTTTAGAATATAGGGCAACTGATGAAAAATCAAGGATCATATTGCTAGGTCACAGACCATGGTTTTCCCACACAATCGTGTATGCTCCTCACAGTGAACATATAGAGTAGGTAAGTATTGAAATGATAAACTGTGTATGTGTATTGTTAATCCCCAGGTTCGCAAGTCATCAAACACCTGAAATTATGAAAGCACATAAAATTCCTGAGGCTGGAAAAATAGTAACAGACACTATTTTTCTCTTGTGCATTTTATTTTCTGGGGTTTGCAGTCTTTGAAAAAACAAAGCAGATATCATCTAATTTAGTTGCAAGTCTGTGTATCAATAGCAATGCATAGGAGAAGAGACAGAGAAGGAGAGAAGAATAAATTTGTCTTACATTTGAAGTTAGCACAGTTGTCCCAAATACATATATTGACTATAATCTGGGATAAGCTAGGATTTAAAATTATTCTGCTGCTAATACACTGAATTCTCTTCTTAATTCAGGTGATTAAAAACCAATTCCAAACTACATATGGTACTGAAATTGTACTGCTGACTGATGGAGAAGACTCGTCTATGTCAACATGCCTTGAAACAGTGAAACAAAGTGGGGCAATAATTCACACCATTGCATTGGGGCCTTCTGCAGCTAAAGAATTAGAAGAATTTTCAAAGCTAACAGGTAACTATTCTAAACAAGCTTTCTCTGGCATGCATATCCAAGTTTGAAAATGTAAAATAAGAGCAATTAAGTGCTCTAGAAAATTAAATTTAATTTTAATAAATATAATTTTTATAAATTTGATTTTAAAGAAGCTCCATTTGCACGATATGCTTTTTAATGCAAGGAAGCAGTGCTCTTAAGAACCATTGCATGTTCTATGCTTGTTTTAATTGTTTGGATTTTAAAAATACAGTAACATGACAATACCTTATTACTAAAAGGATGTAATTATGACATTACTATATAACATACAAAAAGAAGTGTTCTGTAATGACAAGAATTTTATTTGTGGCATTGCATGCAGTGACCAGAACTTTCTCTATTCTTTAATTTATAAGTATTATTTATTATGTAAATAATAATTTTCTCTAACTGCTGCAGCTGAAGTGTACTTCTAAAAAATATCAAACACTGTTACCATCCCCGTCATTAGCAATCTTAGCTATTACCTGCGCGGGTGCTACACCGTTACTTTTAGAATAGCTATTTAAAAACTATCCACCATGGTGTTGCTCCATGCTATGCTATCTCCAAAATCTGTGCGCGACTCAGAATGCAGTTTGATGCAGACAGATATGCTGAATAAATCTTATTAGAGAGGTGTGGATGTTGTGTATTTTCAAACATATGCACTTGCCTTAGCAATTGCAATAACCTGGAATACCTTTGTATACTTTTACATCTTTGGATCGACCTGACTATAGGAGAGGCCAGACCTCAGTTCTGTTCTGCCTGCATTTTAAGATAGAATCGATTATTCAAGCTCCAGTTGCAGAGCATTATCAACAGTGATTTGTGAGCCAGAAAGGACCCACACAGTCCTTCAGAATGAGTCGCCAACTAGCAAGTTTCCCTCCTTAGAAACAGAAATCAAATTGCCAAAGATCCTGCACAGCTCTGAGCGAATGCCCCTGCCCGTGTGTGTGACTCCACCCGAGACAGAGCCAGGCGGCTGACGAGACCTGTCTGCATGGGAGGGATGGCGGGGAGCAGCAGAACGCGGCAGTGAGGGGCTGTGAGGGCAGACACTGCATTTTAGGTATCATGAATTTACTGCAATGTATGTATTAAAGCATTAAAAAAGGTAAATTTAGCACTTATTAACAAATCTCTTTAGTAGACCATTCAATACCAGAAGTCACCAAAAAAAAGTAATTTTAGAGTAAAAATCAGCATTTCTAATTATTTTACTCTTGTCTTTCAGGAGGTTTAACACTTTATGCTATAGATGGAGTCGTTCCCAGTAAATTAATAGAATCATTCAGCCAAATTACATCAGGAAGTGGAGATATAGCTGAACAATCTATCCAGGTCTGAATATCAACACCTATTTCCCTCCTGTGCTCTTAGCTGATTAGTAACTGAATGTGAACAACAATACTAATTGTCAGTGGCTGGCTTCAAAGTGCAAAGTAAACTGAAGTTTGGAAATAGTGGTCTTCTACCTTAAGTGAAATAAATTGGAGAGAATTTGACATAAGAAAGCAAGCACAGCTCTTCCAGGATGCTTAGTTCACTCATATGAACCATTATCTTTTAGAACACTTTAATAGTCTTAACTCAAGGAACAAAGAAGCAACCAAAACATAGTTCCTCTCTTAAACCATAAGTAACATGTATAAACTTTTAGACTTTTCACATAAACTGTTACTTAGAATTTTGCAACTCTCGTTCCTTATTTTGGTAATATTTTAGCATAGAATTAGTTCTGTGTTTTATCCAAAATGAATTATTGGCAAAAACAGGTAGATTATAAGCAGCACCCATGCAGAACTAACAGGTTTGGTTTTCGGGGTTTTTTTTCATTCGTTTTAATTTTTATATTGCCTTTCATTGACTCTTCTGCCTCATTTACATAAAATGGATTTTTTTTTTTTAGTTCATGAAGGGCTACTTTGTAATTGCAGATTTAATTATTTATAAAATAGGAATGAGGAAATTATGTGAGAATTGTTACCTATTTAATAAAGGAAATCCTGTTCTCTCTCCTATATCTTTTCCTTTGTTTTGTTGTTGCTTCTCTCTTTAAGCTCTATAGTGGTATGGGGAGAGTTTTTTTTTCTCATTCTCTGAGGGACAAACTAAAGTGGAAATATCATGATGCTTTCTTGCAGTAGAAAGATCTAGATGCGCTAATTAGGTAGATAAATAGATACAAAACTGAAGGACTTACACTTACCATAACTTATCATGTTTACCATATTTTTTACACTTAAATCAGTGTTACTATGCAAGCTACCATCATAGAAAGTGAGTCTGTGATTTTACAGTTCTTTACCCAACAGTTGTGGCAAGTGGCTCTAATTTCCCCACAGGCAGAGACAGCAGCACTAGACACTAAAATGCATTCTGTCTGTACGAGCCTGAGTTATGAATAAAGCAGCACAGACATCTTCATGTTAGTTTCCTTAAGGCATAAACTCTTGTCAAATCCTGCCCAAGACTTGTGCAATTTAAGCCAATAATGTGCGCATGCAATACTGCCGAGCAGCTGATGAATCAGTCTGAAAAGATATTTTAAAAGCTTCCTTACTAACAAGAAAACAAATTTTATTTCTTCAACAGCTGGAAAGCAAAGATGTAACAGTCACAGGTAACCAATGGATAAATGATACTGTGACTATTGACAAAACTGTGGGAAACGACACTTTCTTCGTCATTGCATGGAGTAGCTCTCAACCACGTATTTTTCTAATGGACCCAAAAGGAAAACAGTATGGAACCTCGGACTTCACAATTGATAATTCAAACACCAGAGCAGCTAGACTTGGTATAAGTGGCACTGCAGAGGTAAAGATTGAACATTTTATTTCATTTTCTGAACATATCAACATTTCCTAAAGACAAACATACATTTTCCTTTAATTATTTTTTAGGATGGAAGGGGGCGGAAAGGTGTTGTTAGAACAGGAAGGCTTTTTACTAGATTTTTCTATTTTTGTATTTGATTAACAGGTGGGAGACTGGCATTATTATATTGAAAATGATTCTACACAAAGTCAAAGTATATCAGTAACAGTCACCTCTCGAGCAGCAGCATCTGATGTTCCTCCCGTGACTGTCACAGCCTACATGAATCAGCTGAACACAGCACCTAATCCAGTTGTTATTTACGCAGAGGTTAGTCAAGAGTTTTTGCCTGTTCTTGGTGCAACTGTGATAGCAACCATAGAGAAAGACGGCGCTGCAGCACAAAGCCTTCAACTTTTGGATAACGGTGCAGGTAAGTTTCCATATTCACAGGCAAAACCTTTGCATTTATGCGTTTGGAATCCAAGTCTGCATGCTCCCTTGAGACTTTGTGATAACTGAGTCACAACTAAGCCCCAAATCATGAAAAGAGTAACAAGGGAGATAGCGATCCCCTTTAGAAGTGCTGTAGGACAGAAGTAAACTACAGGATTTTTTCTCAGTTTGCTGAACATTTTTCTCAATATTTCTCTATCAAGGTGCTGATACAATCAAGAATGATGGAATCTACTCCAGGTACTTTACTTCTTTCCAAAGTGGTGAAAGATACAGTCTGAAAGTGAATGCTCGTGGGAAAGAGACAACTGTGAGACTTGGCCGCAGACAAAACCGAGCCCTGTATATACCAGGCTACAGAGAAAATGGTAAAGAACATTTAAGAAAAGGAGATTGTGTGATTTGTGTTTGAATGTTGTTGTAAAGGTTTAATAAACAGGATCATTTACACTCAAGAAACTGTATTTAATATTAATAGTTGTTCCATCTAACATTCCTAAAAAAGAAAACAAACAAACAAACAAACAAAATGGAACGTGCTATCCTATGTTAAGAGATCAGTGCAAAATGTTGTCTTTAATCTAAAAAATAATTTACCTTACAGACATGAGAAAGGTGAATATTGCTTAGTCTTTACATCAGGAGCTGATTAGAGACATTTTCAAATTATCACACTTACTGAGACTCTAACATGAAAGTCTTGGGTAAATAAGTTCAGTATGCAGAATTAGTATACAAACTAATGGTGGTAGAAACCTTAGATTCTGGGATTTCTTAAGTTTTGAGAGCTTTTTCTCTAATGGAGAATAAATGCTATCTACTGTATTTCACATTCTCACACATATATACCGTGAAATTTAGAAGAATTAATACAAAAATTGTCTCAATAAAAACTCCCGCAAAGGTATGGCCTACAGAATCGAAATTCTCCTAGTCTGTGATATGTAGGAAGACATGAACAGCACCGCCTTATTGAAGCCAATGCCAACTCCTGCAACATGCTTTACTGATAGCAACATCACCTCCAATTTCCTGTACTTCAAAATTTTCTGCTTTTGGGGATTTTATATTTTATGTTGAGAATACTGAGATCACTTGTTTTTTTTCCTTCACCAACTTTTCCACTACGTTCGAGTAAGCTAAGTTAAAAAAAAAAATAGGCTAATAAGAGATAATAAGAGATAATAAAAATGAAGGGAAAGTGTAAGAGAGAATTCTGTAATGGTAAAATTTGATTTTTTTCCAAACAGGTAAAATTCAGATGAATGCACCAAGACCTGAATTTTCTGATGAAGAAATCCAAGCCCAGCTGGGAAATTTCAACAGAATTGCAACAACTTCGTTTGTACCAACTATAAGCCCAGGAACTTCTTCTTTTCCACCTGGTAAAATTACAGATCTTCAAGCTTATACAGAAAACAACATGATTTTCTTGACTTGGACAGCTCCAGGGAGTGTTCTTGATAATGGACAAGGTAAGTCAGTCGTTTTAGTTATTCAGTTATTTTAGTGAGATGAGGTTGATACTTTACTACCTTTTATCTCAAAGGACATGACCTAAAGACAACCCACCGGAGATGAGAGCTACATCTTTCCCACCTAGAAAAATAACTGCCAAAAATGTACTCTGTTGCACAACACTTGTTTTAATTCTCTTTAATTCTTCACAAGAAAAAAAGAAAAGGGGGGCAACACAAAGCAAAATCAACAAGGAAAACAAGGAACATTACAAAGCAAATAAATAAAATTATAAAAATTGTAATGCGTTCACCAGAGACTCCAGCAAGAAATATTACTCCCCATTTGTTTATATGAGCTAGGTAGAAAGGACAATACAAAGTTTTAGTCCATTTACACAGATACAGTAAGGATCTATACATAATACTCATTTTAAGTATGTTGTAAGGGAATAATGAAACCTAATTACGGCTGTAACGCACATGCTTTTCCCTTCATTAACCAGAGACTGCATCTTAAAATATAAAGTCTACAGTCGCCCAGATTACAGCTTCAGATCAAAATTTCATACTGATATAAAATTTTTCATAATTGGCCACTCAGGGAACAAATCTGCAATTAAAAAAAAAAGTTGCAGACGGCTGTATGTAATTATTTTGCAACTATACTTCTCTGTCAAAACAGATTGATAACTAAAGTATCCAGTGATTAGAGTATAACTATTCTAATTACTTAGTGTAATTAATAGGTTAGGGTACCAGGTTCTGTACTAACATGTAGTACCGCTCATCCATCACTACTATCTAAACAGAGAAAGGAAACAGGAAAGATGAAAGCAAGTAGGATGCAAGCAAAGAACTTTGCAAAGCTGCCGTCTTGAAACAGAAGCAGCAGTACCCCCCCACAAATAGGAAGTCAAACATATTTAGAGCAATGTAACCAGAAGTTCTCTTGATTATGGACAAATGGGACAATCATTTAGTATATACATTAGTACTTGATAGTTTCAGAACTTCATATTGAGATATAAAACACAGATCAGATGCAAGGCCCATACGAGCTATATAAATGCATATTTTAATTTGATCTTACATTTCTACTTGGACAGCATAATTTCTCAGTCAGCTACATTTTGACAGCTCAGAGAAGGCTAGTAGTGTTGTAAAACAACATTTTTTAAGGCTAGTGAAGAGGAGGGGTTCCCAAGCAGGATCAGTACACTTTTGACTGTGTAAAAAGTAAGGTTCGAACAGCAATCCTGCTTCACTCCTCCAAAAGCATCTGTGCCTTCAGATGATGAAGACAATAAAAGTGGTTTTAAAATTACAGCCATAGTGGCAATAGTAGCTGTGTGTGTCATCATTGTTTGTATTATTGTAAGTTCAACTGTATGTGTTTTACAGAAAAAAAATAGAAGAAAGGATCCTGCGATCAGAATGTAAACTCATGTATTAAATAAAAGCTGAGGTTTAGTGTAATTTTTAGAAGTTCCAAAACAGGAAAAAATATGTTTCTATGTTTGAAGATTAAGTGACCTGATTTTGAACAGATCTGTATTTGTGTTTTTTGATATGCATGAAGATGACCGATATGATGAAGATTTTTAAAAGTGTATCTTTTAGGTACATTGATTAAATGTTAAACATGAAAGCAAGCATTCAGAAAGTGTAATGTGTACTATTATTGCTACGCAACCTAAAAACTTCAACTCTCCTTTTGCAAGATTTTTAAAATATAGTTTATATATTTTTTACAAAAGCTAAAAGAAAAAGTCTTTATTTTTATTCGCCACATAACAATCAAGCTAAGACAAGATGGAAAAAACAATCACAGAGATCTTCAAGCACTGCAATGTGATTTTCTATGCATCTTTCATGTGTTTATTTTCAAAAAAAAGAAAAGAAAAAAAAGAAAAAAGAAAAAAAGAGAAAACTTAGGCATGTGGAGCTACATGTGTAGAACAGTATAAGATTTAATATCTGCAGAGAGTTACTCGTATGAGCACATGGGGGATTTTCCAAGGTGGAGCTACGGATGAGAAGCCAGGATGAGCTTAAAAACTGCTAAAGAAGAGAGTGAAGGAAGGAAGGAGGGGGATCTGTATGACTATCTTTCAGTTGCTACTGCATATATAGTGTGTATTAGGAACTGCATCATTCGACCAGAATAAGTAGACCACAGCACTGTTCCCGGAACTACTTCCTTGAGTTATATAAGAATATGGTAGACCTTACCTGTACAATGTCCGTGACCCAAGGCAAATGATGCATTACTCAGAGGGCAGCCAGCTCCCACCTGCCCTGTGAGCAGTGCTGCAATGGGCTGACACTGACACCTAGTGGGCTGCCCACAAAAACTGCTCCAAAAATCACTTTATATCAAATCTTGGGGGATATTCTGACCTTAATATAATGGCATAAGGGAAAAATCAAATATGATTAAACCAAGATTTAATAAATCTACAGCTGACTCCTATTGCTATAGGCACATTTAGAGGATTCATTTGAAGTCTTTACTAAGCACTGTATATATTCTTAATAATAGATCTGAAGAACTCAGTTCAAATGATGCAGGATTTGTCTCCCTCCAGAAGATCTATGCAAAAGGCAGACATAATTTTCTCAATTGTGCTTCCTGACAGGAACAGGCAAAACTATTCTAATGATTTCACTGATTATATTTACATGAGCTGTATGCACATTTAAATGCTGTGTGGACTGGGATCCTGGGTATTGATGCAACTGTACCATGTCATTTCAGACTAGCTAGAAAAGCTGTTCCAATTAAAGTCAAAACTCTACAAATTTTGTTTGTATGTATGGTCTTCCCAACGCTCTTCTCAAAATGACATCTTGCAGATTCCTTCACAGAGCTTTTCCAGAAGTAGACCTCACATTCTTCTAAAAAAGATTAGTTTAAATATCCCTGTATCACAGATAGAGAAATCGCGGTACCATGGTATAACCAGTTTTCCCCACAGTCATCAGCAGGTAACAGGTAGAGCTCCTAATACAACTCTGGTCATTGCACAGTAAAAGGGAAAAAAAAAAAAAAAAAAAAAAAAAACACAGAACATTTTCTAATTTACATTTTCATAGGAGCCAGTTCTGGTCTGCAGAATTCTCCATATGATTTTCCTCTGAGTATGTCTTAAAAAAAAAAAAAAAAAAAAAAGACAGAGAGATAGGACAGGATCAAACTGATATGCTATTTGTGTACCAAAATATCCTACTGTATCTCCAGGAAGTATGAAACTGTAGGACTGAAGGTTATCACAAAAACATCACACGAGTTACCCACTCTGGCTCTCTGGCTTAATATGAAATACATAAAGATGCATTAGGATAGATCTCCTTCCTGCAGGTAAGTGTGGTATGTATTTGCCTGAAGAGTTATTTTCTCCCATTCACTCACCCACTGACTGTTCAAATATTCATTAAAAGAAGTTTTGTGGGTTTTTTTTTTTTTAATAAAAGCATTCCCCGCCCCACACATGCCAAGTAGCCAACTTGGTAAAGCTGGAAATGCTGCCTAGTTAAGGCATCTTCTAAGAGGTGGGAATGCCATGATTAGGCCTTCTAAGGAAGGAAACAATGAGAAGTAGGTCTTCCAAATCCTGTGTGACTACTCTGACTGAAACGGGCTAAAAAGAAGGGACTCTTCTTTCATCTGGGCCATTCTACCCAATTAGGAAGGAGTTGAGTGTCAAGGTTATGGATACACCATAGAAAGCAGCACCTTTCTCTAGCAGGTGAGGCCTATAAGCCCATGGTAGCAACAGGGTGTAAGGCTCAAGGAAGAGTCTGCAGTGTTTTGGCCAAGGCTTGACCACATGGAACTTTACAGTAAATTCCAGCCCTTACACATCAGTCTCGCCAGCGGCATTCAACTCTCTCACCTGTAAGTACTGCTGCCCCAAGGTCACCACAGTTGATTTGACACCTCAGTCAATGGGCTCCGTCAGTTAGCAGTAGCCCAACTGGTAATAGTTAGCACCAGTGAAAGCTATGGAAAAAAAATGCATTTATGTGGCCTAATCTTGACTTTTTGATGTTGCTGTCTTTTCATATATCCTACACTGGTATCACAAGCTGCAGTACTTATTTTTTTATATGACTACCTAATATTCTCCACAAGCCCATCACCTCCCCTAACACTTGAAACTCTCAAGACATTATTATGTCAGCAAAACTCTTTTTAGAAAAACAAACTAGCCATATAGCTTTAAAATACAAATATTTATACCCATGTGTATTATGTCCATGACACAATGAAACCTGAAACAGGTAAAAACATAACTGAAATAGAGCTTTTAGGCCCTCTCCTTTTCAGATACTTGCAAAATAAGAACTTGATACAGTTTCCTTTTCTTTTAAGCCTGGACTATGAGCAGTACATTAGCAAGACTATGTTGTTACATGTATTTCCTTTTTCTAGAATTCACTTCCTGTCCTAATGCCCTAGGATTTCCTCAGGCTTTATCGAGTTTAATCCAAGAGTTACTCTGTGCTGGGGTGTTACTTAACTGAATCATCAGGATCATTTGCAAGACAGGAATATTCATTTAATGCCAATAATGCCACATTGTAATTCTGTGTTAAAATCCATTGTCCTTTGATATGTATCGCTATCAAAGGGCCTCCTTTCTTCATGGGCATTTGGAAAGGCTGATTACATAAGTTAAAATAATGCAAAATTATTAAAATTACAGTGTAAGTTATTAAAATTAAAATGTAAATTTATTAAAATCAGAGTGGAATTTTATCTTTTAAGTTTAATTAGCAGCAATGCCCTGAAACAAGAAAGAGCTATATTACATCACGTTTAAAGACCAATGCTGGAATATTTGGGGGGCATCTTAGAATTACGTCTACACACGTATTTACCTAAAGGAATTCTTTGAAGAAAGACCTTTTTTTGTTGGTGGTGATGGTTTTTTTTTTGTTTTCCTCCGAGTGACATCTGACAGTCTTCCCTGCTTTACATGACATGGCTACAGCCCAGTCTAAAAGTATTCATCGTGGAAGGAAGAAAAATAAAATAAAACAGCAACAACAAAAAAAGTCACGCAATTTGACTCACAAAAACCTACACTGACCGCGCAGAACCGAGACAAGCGGACGACTGCATTAACACAAGATGGCCGCCACGCATGCGCTGTCGCTGCCGCGCGCAGATAACG
>NW_010589818.1:104301-134585 GCF_000705375.1 Tinamus guttatus
CAGGCTTCCTGCGGGCCGCTGGGCGACCCGGCCGCGCCGCCACGGGCCCCGGCAGCTCCCCGTGTGTCACGGTCAGGCCCGGAGTGCGGGTAGAGGCGCCG
Organism: Tinamus guttatus; assembly: GCF_000705375.1. The sequence goes on from NW_010589818.1 coordinate 104,403, forward strand.
TCTGCTCTGAAGCCAGTCGGAGCTATTGCCTTGAATGTCCCTGTTCCAGAAAAACCAACAGTCACCAGCAGAGCTCCGAGACTACAAACTCCCCTGAAAGCATATCTCTTCAAATTTGAGTGAAATTAAAGCAATTTGGGGAATTGTTCTTGTGAGGGACTACTTTCCCCTCTATCCCCCCGCTCCTCCCAGTGCTGCAGGTTTCCCAGGCCATCTCTTCCTTTCCAACCTCCAGCCATTTTGCTATTTTTGCTGGACAAGGGAGAAGGAGATACAGATCACCCTTTATTGTAAGATCCTGTGATGGGACCTTGTGATTTCTTTTCATTTAGCCTGACTTTTTACATGTAAATGCTTAATGCATTAATGTAGGCTTTCTGCAGTCTGCAGTAGTTTAAAGCTGATATGAAATATGCCTTACCCCAGTGTGCGCTATTAGCACTGGTAATTTGTGTCTGAATAGCTACATTGGTGCTGTGCTTAACGTAGACTAAAATCCAGTGGAAATGTGCAAGTAGAAGTTTTCTTCTGCTAGCTCCACTTTCCCCTAAAATTGAAAGTTAAACTGTAGCAAGGAAGGGACAAGTCTGTAACATGTTCCTATCATTGAAGTTGCTATCTTTCTGTATGCTGCTGATGCTCCCCACCACTCTTTTTTTTCAGGTAAAATTTATATGAAGTGTGCAGATGGTATTGAGGGACAATCTTTTTTTGGGTTTATATCATCAGGCTCTGGATTTTGTATCCTCAAAAAATACAGCTTTGTAGCAGGATTTAGTTCAACTCTTATGTTCAAGCGTCGTTAGATGATTTAGTATGACTTGACAGTAGCTTTTTTGTGATATTAAAAACCACAACAAATGTGGTGAAACAATTCAGTGCAGTGTAATATTGTTTGCAAGGATACCGCTTAAAATTTCCATTTCATTTCCCTGCTGGTGAGCATCTTGTTAGTGTTTCACAGGCTTACCCAACTCTTCTGTTGCAGGCACACTGAGTTCCAAGAAACCTGTTTCTCTTTTGGATGAGATTATACTGTGTTTAGACCACTTTAGTTATTTATCTACAGAAAGTGGTGTTTTTGATGTTTACCTTGAGTGGGGAAAAAAACCTAAAAGTACAGCTTAGTAAAATTGAACCCTGGGTCATCTTCATCCAAAGGCTCTCTCCCATGTGATGGGTAGGACCCGCCTGGAGTGGTTGTTCTTGGAGAAGCTCTCAGTAGTTGCAGTTCGTGCAGTGTGAAGAGTGGAGATAGGTAGTAATAGGATCTGAGGTACGATAAATATTGCCACGGAGCTGAAGTGAGACAAGCTGCCTCATATGGCAGTCAGGAATCCGAAGCTGGGCTGTTCCTCCTTAGCAGCAGAGACGCTCTTGTTATCGATGGCTACAGCTTGAACTCGGAAGCTTCCATTAATGCACTTTCTCTCTCTGATCAGCCTTGCAGTGTACACTTTAAACACATGGGCTGATAACTCAGTTTCTGCAGAAGAGGTCAGTTTCCTTCTGCATAAGCTGCTCATGTTCAGGCAATTTGGATATATATTTTGAATTTAACAATGACAGAGGACTGAATTACCTTACTAGTATCTTTGTGGTTTTTTATTATGGTGCTTATAGTAATCTGTTTGCATAAGTGTTTTGAGTTTTTACATATGTATTTAAGAACTCTATTCAGTAGAAAATCAATAGTGTCTGCCTTCATTGCATTAATGCTGAAAACCGTACTTCTGTCAAACTACTCTATACTGTGCTGCTCAGCATTACTAGAATTAACTCTTTAAAAGCGGATTTGAAGTCTGCAATATTGTTGGTTAAGTAGTTTTCATGCTGTTGAGTAGATTTACAGAAATATTGATAGAAAGCCCATTTCAGAAACAAAGAAAGCTTCCTGGAATTAGTGAAGCAAAAAGGAACTCTGAAACCATTTATATTGTATTTTAATAAATCTGTAAGTTTTTGTGAGCAAAGTACAGGATGTGCTTTAAAAGAGCCCTTTAAACACGAATAATATTAGATTCATAAATGCCCTTTCTCCCTGAGCTGCAACTGAACTTTCTCACAGAGGCAGCCTGCATGTATGTGGAACCCCCAAAGGCGCAATGTTGAGAAGTTCATGGTGTCAAAGTTATTTTTAACCTACGCATAATGGAAATTAAAACAAGCTTGGCTAATACAGTTCTATTTTTGTTGTACTCTTGTTTCTTACAGAGAGTTTAAATAATCCACCTAGTAACTTGTCAGGGATAAAGTTTGACAGTCAAAATGCTTCCAGTCCTATTATGTTCTTAATTGGTAAGCTTGTTAGGCATTTACTTATAAGCCATGTTCTTCTAACTGAAAATGCCAGACTTTGACTAGACTGTCAGCTGTTGAAATTGTAAACATGAGGAAGCTACTGTTTTCAAGAGAGAGGGGCAAAACACTATATTAGTTCTGGTTTTGTTTGGTTCCCTGACATGGAAGTTCTTTGTGTTTTTCCCCTTCTCACAGAGACCTGGAATTGAAGGACAAACTGGTTGTGTATTAATAAGAGCTGGCATGGACTAAATACCAAATGAAATGAGTAGTCTACTAGTTTTTATTTAGCTAAAGGAAATGTAGGTTGTATTTCATTGTCACTGAAATCGTAATTTAGAAGAGGACATAAGAGATCATCTAATACTTTCTGTAAGGAATAATTATATCTAAAAAATTCCTGAAAGGCTTGTTTAACCTATTCTTTAAAAAAAAAAAAAAAAAAGTTCTTCCCCCACTGCCAAGAAGATATATATTCTGCATCCCAGGACAGTCTGATTTAGCACCTAATCCTTATCTTTAGAAGGGTTATCTAATGTCCAATTTAAGCCTTCATCTTGTAGTCTAATACTATTGCTTTTTGTCCTGTTTGTTGTGGACAGCATTCTTCAAATATATAAAAGGTAGCTTTAAAGAGAATCTGTTGCATCTTCTGCTTTTTCTGTGGAGAAGAGTCAGCTTCAATTACTTCCATTTTCCTTTTTTTTTTCTTTTTTTCCTGATCTTTTAGGGTCCTTAATTATCTCCACGTTCTCTCCTTTTGTTTCATGTTTTGGAGAGCATTATGCAAAATCATACATAGTGTCTAATCTGAGACTTACCAAAACCAAATAGAGCAGAGGGTTTCTTCATAGAGTTCTAAATAGCCTTTCTCATCTCAGTCTGATTGATGCGACCTGCATCCCCATTTTCTGAAAGCAAGAGTATGTTGTCGAGCTTATCAACTTTCAAAATTATCATTAAATCCTTAATGATCACTGTATAATGCTTATATCTTTGAAAGTATAATTTAAAACTAACACGAGCCAACAGTTACTGTCCTAGTGTTGTACTGCCAATCTACTTCTATGAAGTAACTCAATATTTTCAACCTGTTTCTCTAACTGTAGTTCACAGAAGAAAAGCTTGGCCAAGCAGAGAAGACTGAACTGGATGCTCACCTGGAAAACCTTCTCGGCAAAGCAGAATGCACTAAATTGTGGACAGAAAAAATTATGAAACAGACAGAAGTATTATTGCAGCCAAATCCAAGTAAGAAATGCTTCAGGTTTCTGCTTGCAATTTCTAAATTTTTGCAGGTATAACTGTTTACTGACATAAGAATTTTGTAAGTCATGACTAAATATAACATTTCTAAATCCCTAGTGCTGGTGTTAGGAAAGGCTGGAGGAAGCTCTTGTTCATTTAGTTCAGCAATCCTCTGTATTAGGTATTCACTTTTTCAGAAATTAACAGTCTTCAATCAGGAGGTGGAGGCTAGTAGACCTACATGAGGAAGCTTCAGTAAAGGGATAGTGTATGGTAATATCTACATTGAGCTGACCAGTCAATTTTCTGATGTCTAAAAATACTCAGTGTTAAGTGGTGATCTTCATCTGTGAATGTAACTTCCATGGCTTCGCAGTCTGCTAGGGAGGACGGTCACCTGTTCCAGAGAACTTCTTTTGGTTGTAGTTAGTGGAACAACCTGTCTGGGAGAGACAGAAGAGGCTTCCAGTCCAAATTTTAGTAGTATCTTTAGGTTAGACCCATGCAATAGTCCAGTAATTTTAGATGACTTTTTTGGATCTTATGAGGCTTAGTCCACCCACAATAAAATTATGGCCAGAGTAAAGAAAAATGTGAAGTTGAATCCCTCTTGGTTCGTGCTTGCTGCTAGAAAGTGAACTGACAACTGTGTTTTTTCTGTTTTAGACTAACTTTTGGGACATTGACAAGGAAATTGTTATTTAATCCATCATCAGTGAAAGTTATCTGTTTAACACTATGTTTTAGTTTCATCAAAGTGGGGGATTTGTTCATTAGAGGACAACGTTGTGGATTGCCTGTGTTAGTGCGTGCTGAATCTAGTTCATAGTAACTGCGTGGATGAAGTGAGCTAATTATGAAGTCAAAACAGAGAAATCAGGTTTTGTATATGAGAAGTTTAAGATACTGTAAATGGCAGTGTTTTTGTTAATGCCTGTAGAGTCTTTTTTGCCTGAAGAACATATTGTGGCTCAACATCTAAAAGCACCTGAACATAGTATGACAAACATCTAATATGGTCAGTCCCCAAGAGAGGTATTTTCTCTCTTGGGAAAATAACAATATTAAGTTACTTAAGCCTAAATATCTGGATTTTTGAAAATTACTTTCTTTCTTCTTACATTTGTAAATTGTACTTTGAATAGCAGTAATTCAATGCTTTTTTTTTTTTCTCCCCTCTCTCCAGATGCTAGGATAGAAGAATTTGTCTATGAGAAGTTGGACCGCAAAGCACCGAGTCGTCTGAATAATCCAGAGCTACTAGGCCAGTATATGATTGATGCAGGGAATGAATTTGGACCAGGGACAGCCTATGGTAAGTGGAAACAAAGAATGTGACTTATGTGTTGCAGAAATGGGAGGGGGAAAATGCACAGATACTTTTTTTGTTAGCAATGTGAAGTGGCATTTCTTGCCTTCCTTTAGATAATTCCACAGTGCTTTTATTTTTAACGTTTTGAGATGAGTTGTATCTCTTTGAACATTAAGAGCTCAGTAGTGAGATTTCTATCATAACCTAAGGATTACGGAAGATAGGAATTGGTATTGGTGAAATAACTGTCTCTGGATTGATGACATTCTCATCTGAACAAATAATTCTAGAATTTGGTTTTCTGATTAGAATGGAACACACTTTCATTTTGTTGTAGCGCATTAGACAGTGTTTATGTATGCTATAGATGATGAGCAGTAGAAACTAGTTTCTTCAGTAAGACGTTTCTTTAACTTGACAATATTTGTGGTTTTCTAAATATCCATTATTTTGCTGTCAATGAGAGTGTGTGTGTGTGTGCGTGTGGAATATCACCTCAATTTTTCTCCCTTCTTCACCAATACCTATGAAAGGGTGGGTGATGTTGAATATAATGTTTTTCCAATGCCTTTTGATGGTGTGCTTTATACATATTTAACTATATAATAATATGGTTATAAATTATAATGTGTTTTTTCTCTGTAACTCTTAACAGTTCAATCTATTATCACCAATTTTAATTAGCGTAAATTACTGGAATGCATAGTTGTTGTGCAGCCTGCAGTCGTAAACCCTGACAGCTCAGTTGCTTGTCTCAGGGTTATAGCAGGAGGCAAGTTCTTGTTCTTAGAAGGATCAGTTCTTTATATGTGGAAATAATGAGGTTCCCTTCCTAAGGAAGAAAACTATAGTTAAAAAAAAAAAAAAGAACTCATATGTTTTATAGAAGGTTTATGGGTACAAAGTCAATGATATTTATTCCTTTAACGGCATAAAAATGTGAAATTATATGTGGTTCTTTTTTGATCATCAGACCCATGATTTTTTTCTGTTTGTTTTAATCAAATAGAATTGAAGCTACAGGCAGACAGTCCTTTAGCTTGCATTTGCTGCAGTTCTTTTAACTGGGGTCAAGTTGCATGAACCATTAGCGTAAAGTTACTCTGTAACCTTTCAAGTGGTGTCACAAAGTGCTTTTAGTGTTCAGAAAAGCTTGTGAGTGTCTCTTGTAACTCAGACTTCTCAGTTTATTGAAATTTATATTTTTGTTGAAATCTAGCCTTTAGCTGTTTTTTTAATTGCAATTATTTAAAAAAAAAGGCTAATGAAAAGAAAATTAGTAACTGATTGAGACTTCTTTTGATGACTACTGTGGCACTAGATTGTCTTTCAAGCTGCTGACCTAGACTCTTGTACCTGTACATCTTTTTTTGTTGCTGTTTTCATTTGCTTTAAAAGAAAAAACAAAAAAAGCACCTGCCTGGGTTGCTGTGAAATTTGCATATATTTTCCTTTGCAGGAAATGCACTCATTAAATGTGGAGAAACACAAAAGAGAATTGGGACAGCAGACAGAGAATTAATTCAAACTTCTGCTATAAATTTTCTCACTCCCCTGAGAAATTTTATTGAAGGAGACTACAAAACTATTACTGTAAGTAGAAGTGAACTTTTTTTTTGTCATTTCACAGTAGTACTAAATCTAAGTTTTTTAGATCAAGTGATAGATAGTTGTACATTGTTTTATTTAAAATAATGTAGAAAATCAGTTGGAATTTGTACTGTTGGTTTATATTCTCTTCATTTGACCAGGTAAAATAAATTATTTGAAAACTTACTTTTTGTAATTAATGTGCTCTTAAAAATACTTACCTTGAGTATAGAAAGCCTAAGAATTAGTATTTAACTCTGCCTCAGTTCAAGAAGGCTTTTTGTGTGTGGATTTTTTTTTTATTTAAAAAAATGCCAAGTAGGCAGGATTTTGCTTTCACTATTTCTTTTCTCCTAAACTAACCTAACTCATTTACAGAAAGAACGTAAGCTATTACAAAATAAACGTCTAGATTTGGATGCAGCAAAAACCAGATTGAAGAAGGCCAAAGTTGCAGAAGCCCGAGCTGCAGTAAGTAAAGTCTTTTGATGTTGGAGTGTGTGTGTGTTTTTGTTTGTTTGTTTACCTCGTTAGTCACTTTCAAGTTTATTTTATTTACTTATAAACTTGACTGGTTGCTTAGGCTTCCACGCAGCTTCTTTGCCATGCTATTTTCACATAACCAATTGGGACAGGACTCTTAATTTCATATATCTTAACCGTTCTTGTTCTCTCAGTGCTTTTTCAAGGAAATTGAAATGTTAATGAAAGCAAAATGCTGCTGCTTTTGAAACTCTTTAAATTCTCTTTAAAGTGGAGAGAAGATCAAGTGTATATAACTTCAGTGGTGCGTATGCTTGTAGTGTTTTTATAGCTACCTGTAGACTGTTTTCCTAAAACATCAGCAGTTAGGGAGATGATGGATAATCCTCTCAAAAAAGTTGCTTAATTTATGAAACTAACACTAGTGGAGCAGAGTATTAGCCAGCAGTGGTGTTTGGAAACATTGGAGAGAGAGGCCAAGGAAAGACCATGTCTTTACTTAGACATGTTCAATGTTAAGTTCTGAAGTTCTAAAGAGAAGGAGGTGTTCTGGTTATTAGCTTCCTGGTGCTGTGGTGGCAGTTATATGCTTCCTAAAGTATTAGAAAGACCACTAAGCTTATCATTAAAAGGAAGGCTCTGCACTCTGGTTTGTTACTTCCATCACCAGTGTAAAATCTTAGTCATCTGGAGCTGGATGCTCTGACACATTGCTCCCAATTGCTGCTGCTATTACATACATGTTGATGTATGTAGACATATGTTTACATATATGTCTATGTGAATATTCATGCAACAACAATTTTATAGTTTTGTTTAAAATAGCTCAAAAATACTTCAGTGCTGATAAAACATGAAACCCCAGATCTTTTGTGTCGCTTAAAAATGCTTCAGTTGCATTTTTAATGGCAGTGTGGTGGTTTGACATTTAGAAATGCTGCAGTTTCTAGCCTTGAGACTCAGGGAAAAAAACTCTGCACTGTACAAGAAGGGAGGACTTTAATGGTAACAGGTGTGATACAAATGGCTGACCTTCTACTGAATCACTAATTTATAGGAAGATGTCTGACAGAACTTGCTGAACTAATGGTTTAGCAACCAGGATGCACATTCTTCCAAGTTTCACTGCTCTGACATCCTGGAATAAAGTGATAGATAGTATCTATGTTTCTTTTTTTTTTTTGTGTTGTAGAAGTGCTTTAGATTTGAGGAAAAAACATCTTCCCGTACTTATTGCACAAATGAACTAGTTTAGATCAGTATTTAAAATAAACTGTTCAGATTTCTGTATTGAGTTCACAGTTCTGAATAGCTTAAACTTGCCTTGTTTTGTGTCAATAACCTATTTGCTTGCTATGTTCACAGTATAACTTGGTTTTGTCTTTATCTATGCACTTAAGCAACTAAACACCTCTCAACCTGAAGAGAATAACATTATGGTAAATGTCTCTTACATGCTCAACTTGCTGCATGTAAAATGGCTAAAGGTTTGTTGGCCTTCTGTGTTCATTCATTTCCTTCCTAAGTGTTTCCTCTTGCTATCCAGATTGCATAGTCCTGTTTAAGATGTTTTCCAAGAACAAATGAGCTGGTTTGTTGCAACTTCCTACTGCAGCCTTTATGCACATTTCTTCCTACCTAAGTACCGACTGTGTCATCAGCAACTTAAAAGTGCTGGAATATGGAAGTCAAAGAACTGCATTGCAAGGGGGAACTGGGACGGCAAGCTACACTATCTTCTAGATTCATTTCCTTGCATTTTTTTTTTATTTAGCCTGCTATTCCTTCAAAACTGAGTTTGAGACATCTCTACAGCGTAAATAATAAATTCAGATTAGTGAAGATTGTTGTGGAAGAAGAAACTAAGTGGAATTAGCAAGAGAAATCACTCATTTGTCTGTTTCAGTCATTCTTTAACCTAGTGTTGAAACAAGAATATCTCTTCGTAGTTTTCCAGTATTCTAATACATTAAGATAACTTAGTTTAATTCACAATTTAACTTATTCTGTCTGGTTCATGTCATTTTCCAAGTAATTGTGTTTGTAATGGCTTGTTTTATATATCATATTTTATAAGAATCTAAGTTCAACAAGTCATACCCTCTTCCATATCTACTTGGTTTCACACATGCAGTACTCAGCATACTGGCTTCAGTCTCATTGTATATGAGGGGCTTTGGACAACTGACTCATTCATAACAATCCTCAAATTTCTTTGAGGTCCTAAAGAAAGATAGGGAAGTATTCAAAAGCTAAAGTATAGTTGCATCTTATATTAAAGCACCACAACTCTCTTCTAAGTGTGTATTTTTTTTTTATCTTTCCCCTCCCCCTGCTTCATGCTTCACTTTTAACGCTGGCTAGATATGGGCTGAGGAGGTGACAAAAGTAAGTAAACAGTTTAGACACTGCAACATTCAGAAACAATAACTTGTGCTGGTGTCATGTGATAAAGGATTTTGCACGTTACTGATCTCAGTGTAGTGATGGACATCTGATGTGTTACATGAGAGTCTGCTGCTTTTCTCCAGGGACTTTCAAATTCCAGGGGCAATACAAAGTCCATGGCTTGTTTTCTTAGTAATGTGATTTTCATTTGGCAAGATGTAATAGAGAAAAAACTACAGAGGTTAGTTACTGGTCTGGTAGGCTATTAAGAAAAATAAACTAGCAATGAGCTTTTCAGAATTTTTCAGAAATGTTAATGTCTAATACTCTAACGTGTTCTAAAGAATACTGATGTGACACTAGGTAGACTAGTCTGAACTGTACCTGGGATTATAGGTGTAGTATTAGCCTGACAGGGACAGAGAACGAGATTGAGATCTGCAAAAATTCGAATTTGAGGAGATGCAGGATCTGTCGTCATGGCTTTCAGCCTATCCAGGAATCTCTACATCAATTACCATCCTTTTGAGATAGTATTTTTGTGCTGTTAAACTTCCTTTAGATTAACTTCCCTGCTGAAATGTGTAGTTGGGGTGTATGAAATAACTGTGCTATGAACCACACTGGGTGAGTACTCATGTCCTACACTTTGGACACCTGAGTTTTGTTACGAATCTTTCCCAGTGTCTAGTGTAGTCAAGGAAAAAGAGCAGAGGTTTTAGCACCTTGAAGCTAAGCTGTGGTTGAGCATCAAGAGGGTCTCTCAGCCATCCTTGGCTATAGAGGAGACAAGGAATGCTAGCCGTACTGGGGAGTGTCATTTTAGTAATAGTCTCATTAATGCAACAAGGTTAAGAAGGTGATTGTGTTATCTTGTGTTCTTATGGTTGTATGCTTCTTAGCTACACGCTTGCACAGTATTTCCAAGGATCATTCATATAGATACTTATGTATATTCATAATCTGAATTTGGGGAGTTTCTGTACTTCTGAATTTTCATGTTAAGATCCCAAATTCTTATTTTAAACCTGAGGAGCAAACTATTTTGGGGGATCTTCATGAGAGATATCCAGTGATGCCTTCTAAATGTTGTTTAAAAAAACGAAATACGACAGCAGCTGAAGGCAGCAGGAAGGTTTAGGCTTGTGCTTTGTGACCCACGTGTATTCTCTCCGCCCCCTCCCCCCACCTCTTCTTTTAATTCAGAGACAGAAGGATTTGATCAAAAGGTTCTCAGACTGAAAAAATCAGCTGTTTTCAGTCTTAACAACAATGCATAGAATAGACATGCTGCACTGTTACTTTTCACCTGTCAGCTGTGGAAGACAGGGATGAGCAAAATAGATTAAGCATCCTATCACATACTTATATTAGCTTTGTAGAGACTTCCATAAATCTATCTGGGCCCTTTAAAGCATGATTCCATTTAAAGTTACTCTGCGAACTATCTTAATGCATGTTACCAGTTCAGTAATTTTGCTTTTTTATTTTATTTATTTAATTATTTTTTTAGAAAGTAGTTATTTTGCTAATATATTGTTGAAACAAATAGAATTATTCTGATGCAGATTTTCCCTTCTTATATTTTTCTATTCCCATGTTCTTCCTTATCTGGCAGGAAGAAAAATATACTTTAGTAACTGCTGTTTTCAGGGAAGCAAGAGACTAGATTATTTATTTCCAGATAAATGGCTAACTGTTTTACCTATTAATTTGCTTTCCTTGTAAAGGAATTGAAGTAGGTGGTAGAGAAAGGAATGCTTTTCTTTCCCTCTTGGGTATCAGACTTCCTTTTATTACCCTGCCTGTTATTACACTCTTCTAAGGGCCTGCCAGATGGATTTCACTGATAAATCAAAAATTTAAAGATTTAATAGCAAAATTTCAAGCAAATATTCTTGCTTCAACAAAAGCTTGGAAAACTTAATTAGTCTATAGCTTGATATATATGCTGCTATCTCAGTTTTAAATAAGGAACATACAGGGCCCTATAGTTGCTTCCTCACTGTCTCAAATTAATGTGTAAACCCTGACAGCTGCAGTGACTGCAGCACTACTTAAGTATTTGCATCTTTCTTCTGTACTTATTTGTGAGATTAGATCCTTCTGTGTTCCTCACATCTTTTCATGTTGATCAGTACAAATGTTGTGCAAGAGTATAATGTTTGCAACCACATAAAATCCTTTTGCAATTAATGTTGTCTCATTAGGTTCTCTCAAAATACATTTCTGTACCTCTGCGTGTTAAGAACAGTAACTGCTGCTTCTCAGGCTTAATGTAGAGTTTTGCTTTTGGATTCGTTTTTTTAGAAAGATGGTACTAAATGTATATAAGCACTTAGGCAAAGTAATCTGGCTTCCAGGGTTCAGGTAGTTTCATCTTGAAACAGTAAATCTTAGGCAAAACACCATATATGTGTGTGTGTGTGTGTATGTATGTATATTTTAATGTATTTGTGCGTTTTGACTAGTTTAACTTTTTCCAAAACACCATTCAGACTAACTTAGATTTTTTCTAGTTGAAGCTGTTTAAACTGCTTATAATACTATTTGATTTATTTGAAAATTGTTGATATCTGTAAGTAATAAGGGATGAATTTTGGTGTACAATTATTTATATATCAAATTTAAACCAAATCATTCTTACAGAAATTGTACTTCTAACTGGAATTAGAACATTTTCTATGGTTTGTTACATTTATTTTTAAAGATGCCTCAATTCCAAACTTCAGAAATAATTGTTGTAGCTTGGCAGCTAGTATGAAATAGTAATCAGTAAAATATTCTGCTGAAATTCACTGTCAAAGTTTTACATATGGCTGATTGCTTTGCATTTGCCTGGCAAAAATAATGCCAGATTTACACTCAGTTCTGTGAGCCTCTGAGAGCCCTTTTAACTTCAAGTATGGGAAAAAATTACATTGTCGTTTGCTGGCCCAGCTCGGCTGGTACAGACACTGTGAGATGCCCATGACCTTGGTTTGCTGTGCAGAGGTGGGGTAGCATTGCTGGCGGAAAATGCCTTCCCTTGGGATACGCTGCATCTACGTGGTAGAGGCCTGCTGATGTAGCTGTCTGTGCAGGCAGGCCAAAGGCTGCTCTTTGCTTTGTGCAGTAGTTCAGACCTGCAAAGAAAAAGCACAGGATTTAAACATGTGATGAGCTGCGGTTGTCTGACTAGCACTGAATGCAGTGGGGCTGTTGCGGTGGGAAGGTGCTGTGCATGGTGCATTGTACCAACATCTAAGTGCGTGCTTACTTTTAGTCTGAACAGGAAGTACGAATTACTCAGAGTGAATTCGACCGCCAAGCAGAGATTACCAGACTCCTGCTGGAAGGAATCAGCAGCACCCATGTGAGTACCCAAACTGGGGTAGCGGGGCGGGAGCAGCCAAAATCAGGGCACTGCAATAACTAGAGTAAGCTGCTTGGGAGCTTTGGCCTACTGGCTTTCATGTTAATGCCTTAGAGTATCAAGCAACTCTGTTTATTTTTGCATTATAGTTTATTATCTTCAGAGTTTACCTTTAGGTCCTCTATTAATTCTGAGAACTCAAGGATTTTCGTTTTTATGATTTAAACTCAGCTTTCCACTGCAAGTTGAAACCACAGAAAAGTGCTAAAATATTTATTCCATAAATATGCAGGTAAATAATGATATGATGCCTGTACAGCCTGTACTTACCTGAGGGGCTTGATGCGTTGCATCTGTGACACTTTATCCCAGTTACCTGGTACATCCAGACACCATTCCTGCATGGCATAAATTCCTTCACACCGATGTTGTCATTATCAGCCCATTAGGAAACCAGTCTTTCTAATGCAGTGTAACACTTTTCCATACTAAAAATGTAAATTGTTTCCTATATTGTAGGCACATCATCTTCGCTGTCTGAATGATTTTGTTGAAGCTCAGATGACCTATTATGCACAATGTTACCAGTATATGCTGGATCTCCAGAAACAACTCGGAAGGTAGTGATGCTGCAAAAACCTTTCTAGTTAATAGAAAGTGATAGAAAGTAGATATGTTTTAGTGTAATTACTCTAGAATTACCCTTGTGTCTACTTTCTTAAGCCTGTTGATGGGTCTAGTGCCTTTTGAGGGTAGATTCAGTGAGATTTTGCTTATTTTGTAATTGAGGATGGAGAGACATCAAACCTCATTTGGCACAAAAATGAATTTTTACAGTTTTGTTTGTAGTTGTTTAGTTCTGCAATACTTCATCCTGGAAAACTGCAGTACAGTGTGGGAAAAGTTGTTGTTGTGCCTGTAAATTCATGTTGCTTTTTAATTTGACACTGCCCAATTTGAAAATGCAAGTGCATTTTCTACTCTGTGAGTTGCTAGCATATATAATACACTTGGGGAGAAATGTACTTCACGATGTGGGAAATCAGTAATCCAAAGGAGTGGAAGCATTGGTATGGATAAGCTTACCTAGTTTTCTGGTTATCTAGTTTTGCTGTTTAGTGGCTGTACTAGTTTTTAAAGTAAGAGTATAAACTGTCAAACACATGAATCTGTGCTCTTAATCCTTTCTTTGCTGTTTGTTATGATGTAAACAGATTTAAATGCTTACTTCTCATATTTTCCCTATTCAAATTCTCCTTTACCAGTTAGAGTCTTTCTAAAGGTTATTCCAGACCATGTTGTTCAGGTGAGCAGGTGTTTTGAAAAAGTGCCTGTGCCGAGAAGTTTGCTGTTACAGCTGTTCTAAATAACTGTGTCTAAAGTGCCTCTACTTTTTTTTTTTTTTTTCTTTCCCCTCCATGAAGAGGAAGTAAAAACAAAACTGTTCTTGAGTCTTATGCTTGTACTGATTTGCTACTTCCTGTGACATTTGATCTCCTTTCCTTAGTTTGTTTAAACGGATAAATACTTTTCCAAAAAGACTCTTTGGAAAAAGTTTATCTAAGAAGTCTTTAAAAGTATTCTTTTTTTCTGAAAAAACTACATCTTTAATGCTGCATTCTGCTGAAAAACATACACAGCTATCAAATTAGATAGCACATAAATGCAAATAGTGAATCGAAAGCTTGGGAACGAACATTTACTGGAGTAAGGGCAATAACTAAGTGAAGTATATATGTTATATACATGACTATTTTGAGATGAGGGGACTTTTACATTCTTATTCTAATTTACTTATCAAAGAAAAGGTTAAGCATAATAGCTTTAGCCTTAAAAAAATAGTATTTCTCTTTAGATACCTCTTATTTTAGGATATAGGATATATAGTATGTCTAGAACAGCTGTCTTTGTTGCATGTAAATTGCTAATAAGTGCAAAATGTGTATTTGAAGAAAATCCTACTTTTAGGAAAACAGAAAGATACATCTTTATGTGGCTACTCTCTAATTAGTATTTCTGATAAAATTATTATGACTGCTACAAGACCAAAAGCACGGAAACTTTTCAAACTCCCCAGTGCCCCAATCAGCTGAACGGAGTTTCTCTACCTACATAGATTGTGTAACACCGGTGGTGGTGGTGAATCTGGTGGTGAGCCTGTCTTTCCTGCCTTCCTGGAGCAAGGAAGTTGCGCTGAACTATTGAAGGGGAGCACTGGGGCAGGGTCTCAAGGTGTGCTCCTGCCTTTGGGAGAGTTTCTCAGTTTATAGGCATGTGCTGCATAGCATGCTATAGCATGCTGTACATAGGCAGATGTAGCCACCAAATACATAGTGTAGGCAGCTCACCTGGTTATATTTGCCAGCACTTGTTCAGAAAGTGGCTTACAGTGCTGTGTTACACGTGCTCTTTTCATGCATCATGAATGTGCTGTCTTCTCATACGAAAGCCAGGAGGAATGCGGGATTTATTTTCAGATTTTTAGTGACCCCAAAGTATGCAAGCTCTTCCTGGGATAGTTTGTTGCTTGAAACAGAAACCAGGTTCTTGGAGTAGATGCACGTTACATATTACCTCAGTCAGAACCTAAGGATTGAACCTTAACCCAGTTCATGCTGAGACTGTTCAAGCCTCAGCGCTGGTGCTGTTGATGTACTCTGCAGACTCAGCTGTATCACAAGGTAGTGGAAACTTGTGCTCAGTTCTCTTTATATAAATAGACATGATTTTATGGATTTTTTTTTTTCAAAACAGCACCAGCTGCTCCTCCCTCTATTGCTTCCCCCTTTCTGTGGGGTTGCCTAAAAAATCTGATGTCCCGTGTTAAAAGCAATTTCTTCGCTTTTTTTTTTCCTCCCCAGAATGAACTAAACAAATCTATTTCAAAGATCCTGGTTCTGTGGCTTTTTTTTTTTTCTTGCTGATAGCAGCTTTTGCTGTGAATATTCACAGCTTCTTTGCTAGCCAAGCCTAAGTTTTGGCAACATTCAGTTTTCAACCTAGTCCATTACTAGTCCCCTTCTCCACAAGCTGTGAAACTCTTTACCACTGAAGTGTTTAAAAAAAAAAATCCAAGAAAGTGTCTATCTAGCTGAAGATTTTCAGTAATGTGCCTACATATGGCAATTTAGCAGTATTCAGAAACAGCTGATTGTCATTGAAAATGGATTTCCTCTGCTTGAATGCCAGCTGTTAATGTAATAAATATATCCTAGGGCAGGGCTGAGTGTCCTTACTGAAGTGCAGAAGTCTTGCTCTTCTGTAGAGGTGTTTTGCTCAGGGGAATTGGTGAGCTGTTTCAAAAAATTAATCTGGCCACTAAATGAAACTTTTCTGTTTTGTTTTGCTGGGGATGCTTTCTCTTCTGTGTGAGTTGAACAAGCTCTTTTTGATCAAACAAGGCCAAGGTGAGCCAAAGAGGAAAGTGGGACTTCATCCTTTTGACAATAGTAAACTTGCTAATTAAACTCACAACAGTCTCCTGAAACTGTATCCAAATTCAGTCTAACTGTAAAGGGGATATTTCAGTCCCTCGCACTGTACTCCTGCTGTTTCCCTTTAGACAGCTATGACAGTTACATGGCTGCAAGGTGAGTATGTTCAACCATTCTGATGGAAAGTTAGGAATCTTGATAATTTTTGTTGGAGCAGATTGTTGAATCAATGCATAAGCAACTGCATTGCTATGGCTGACTTAAATCACAGAAAAGGAGCATTTCTGCAATAAGTGGAGAGAGAGGACCATCCTATTTAGAGGCTATGTAAGATTAGATATAGTGTGAAACTGTAAACTTAAACTGCAGCAGTACTGCACACTATCTAGATTGGGGCTGGCTCAGGGCCGCCTCTGTTCGTGGCCATGTAATCCAAAATGTAGTCACTGATAGATAGAGTTTTCACCTGTATCAGCTCTCTAATGCAGCTCATCTGATGACTGTATGAGCAGACGTGGGTGTGGGAATACACTGATCTTGATTAATGTGGTTGAAGTTGCCATAGAAGTGCATCTTCAGGAAGAATTTAACTGGGAAGGGTAGGTGGGAAGAGATGAGATGAAACTGTGCTTTCTGATGGGCTCAGATATACAAAATGAATAGATTGTCATTTTGATAAAAGAAAAAAAAAACAGGAATGTGTCATGCCCACATCCAGAATGTTAAATCTGTGTAGAAGGACTGGCGGGGAAAGTAATGGGTGGGAATCACAGTAGTATTGACTGAATAGTTGATGTGTGGATCGCTCAGAAATAGAATGTGAAGAAGTAAAGGTGCAGCTGCACACCATCCTGGCTCGGCCAGCTCCTGGCTACTAACACCTTTTTTTCTGCATCAACTTTGCCAAGCCAGCTCCTGGCTACTAACCCTCACCTTTTTTTCTGCATCAACTTTGCCACTTCTCAAACCCTTCACTGACCTACTTTTAAGGTAGCGTCAGGTGAGTGTTGATACAAAGTGAGGCAGCAAGAGGCAAAGCATGGTTGCATCAACTGCTAAATCAGTTAGTTTAAACTGCCTTGGAACAGCATCCCAGGATACAAATCAAAGTTACAGGGATGCAATCTCACAGCTTATTGTTGCTCCTCCATCCCTCAAAAGAAATCTCTTCCTCGCTTTCCCTTGTGCTCCTTCCACTTTTCAGATGTGTGTTTTTGTCTTTTCCCTTGTATCTGCTCTGGCATTTATCACATTCCCTCCTTTTTCAGCTCACCAATTTAGTAGGTGATTATACACTTTTTTTATTGAATTAGTTTTCAGCCAGGTAAATGGAATTGACTTTATGGAAGGGTCTGGCTAGTACTAAAGCTGGCACAGAACAAGCAGCAGTCTGATCTAGAAAGGAGGGACTTGCCTGAGTTAAGTTCATCTTTAGTGAAACAAATATTTTTATCTTGCAGCTTGCAGCAAGCTAAATTGACAAACCGATTTGGGTTATAAAAAATTTACTGTGGATTACTGCTTTCTTTGCAGAAAGAGGGTGTGTTTTTTAACCTGCATTATTTCCCTGAACTGGTTCACCAGCACAATCTTTTGTGTAGCCACATAATTGAGGAATGAGCAACAGGGGGTGGAGGCTACTTTTACTGGCAGAGCTGCCAAAAGAAATGTTTATTAAACTACTGAATTGAGTCTAACCAACAATGCTTTTCTTTATTTCTGTCAAGAGGCAAATATCAAGTTTTATAAGGAGGCAATCTTCTCTGTAAAGTATATTTGTTTGGTTTATCCTACAGGTTTAGAGAAAGTATCCTTTTTTAGGTTTATAAAAGCATTAGTGCTCTGCTGCTGCTGTCTACTTGTGCTTATTCTATAATTGATAAGAAAAGCAAGAATTCAAATTTAGGCATGGAGGCGTGTATGACTTTCTTGTAGAACTGATTGACCCAGTAGTCAGTTTGTTTTGTTTTCCTTCCTCCGCAGCTTTCCATCTACCTTCCTCTCTAACAATAACCAGTCTTCCTCAGCCCCTGTGCCAAACGTTTCTGCCCCCTCCGTCTTGGCCTCGGCCTCTGCTTCGCTGCCTTCCGTGAGCAATTCTGTAGTTACTTCAGGCTTCAGTGAGCTGAAGTCCTTGAGCGGCAGCAGGAAGGCAAGAGTTCTCTACGATTACGATGCTGCCAACAGCAGTGAGTTATCACTACTTGCAGATGAGGTAAGAGTTTTCTAAGTACTTTGATCGTTTAAGAGTAAAATCAGAATGCTTGTGGCTAACCAATAAAGATGTGCTGCTTCCATAAATGTGTGTAGCTGCCTTTTTTTTAAAACTTCACTAGTAGTCTGATTCAGAAGCTCAAATTGTTTTGTACCTGTTTATTTTAATATTCTTTAGTGAGAGCTAACTATTTTAATGCCTGCATAGCTTGCAATAATATTTGCTAGACAATCCAGGCACAATTCCCACTGTCTTCCTTTTACTACATCCTGTCATTGAAAAGCCCTAGTGTCCCACCCAACAAGATCCATCCTTCTATCGTGCCCTTGAAGATCCAAGGAACTTGCTTTGTGGTTTGTTAAAGTTGATAGTGATATACTATATCTATATGTGTATAAAATCTAATAGGAAAAAAAAAGGCAATTAACCGATTTCATGTAAAAAGGGCTTTTTTCAAGAGAGATTTCAAACTATGCTACTATATCTGCTTTTCAATGAATCAGTGGAGAAATTGTTATGAACGCTAGTTTATTTTTGATTAATGTCTATATAAAATGTTCTATTTAAATTGATTAATCTCAGTTCTAAGGTCCTGTAAATCACATGAAGGCAGAGTGCAACATTTCCAGGCAGTGGCAATGTTCTAATAATCTGTTTCTGTTTTTTAGGTGATTACAGTGTACAGTATCCCTGGCATGGATTCAGACTGGCTGATGGGTGAAAGGGGAAATCAGAAAGGCAAAGTGCCTATTACTTATTTAGAACTGCTAAACTAAATGGCTGGTTTGAATAAAGACTGTCAATTATGGTGACAACATATTTATATAAAATTAACGTAATGTAAGCAGGTTTAAGTGTCTTCCATGTTACTGTCTTAAGGGACAAATACCAGCCATTACAAACTGGCTTTTCTGCCAGCATGGTTGCATGGTAAATACTCTATTCAGACTTAATGTGTTTAAAGCTTTTACTTCATGTGCCAAGAACATGTTTCCTACAGTTTTGTTTCTACTGAAGTTTTCACTAATATAAGCTTCTACTTTTGAGTAATCTAGATTGAAAGCAGGAGGTACTGTTTTCTACTGAATTTTTTCATTAATGGCAAGCTTTTCTTCGCATAAAATAAACTTATTGTGAATTGATGTAGGTGTAATGCACATTATTTGAATAATCAAGGAAGTCTTTATGGTTTGTAGTCCAATATATGTGGAATACAGATGTGCTGAGATATGTATGGCTGTCCACTGGGTAGTTTGTGCATTTAATTACATTTTAAAAATGGAAACAGTTGCTCCCCTCTGAAAATCTAAGGGGAATTCCTCATATGTTGAGATTTTAGCATGTGTATAAGTGGATTGAAACAAGTTAGCTAAGTAAGTATTGTTTTTTTTTTTTAAATCCTGTCTTCCATTTGTATCCTTTAATTGCTTTCCAGAAAGGAGGCTAATTCACTCTGATTGGTAACTGTTAAATCTTTCAATTGCAAAGCATATAGCCTTGATGTTGAAGACCCACCATTTTTTTCTAGCCAGATATGAACTGTGTCTCTGTATTCAAGTAGTTCTGTAGAATAACATACATTTATTCAGATTACAGATTTTAATGAAAATTCGCATTCAAAATTCTTATGCAGTTGCTTGTTTTTTGTCATCTTATAATTGGATTCAATTATTATTGCACATTTCTTTATTGGGGCAGGACTGTCCCCAACACCACCCTCCCTCCCCAAAATACGCAGGAAGAAAACAAACATGAATTAATCCTAAAAATTACTTTTACAACTAACGTAACTTTTTTTTTCTTTTTTCTCCCTGTCATTGCAGCCACTAACATTTCAGGAGTGGCAGGGTTTGTTTGTTTGTTTGTTTTTCCTCTGCACAAGAATAACAATGATAGATTAAGGGGATTTTTTTTTGAGGGTCCAGTAAACTTAATTCATGCAATTGGACTGGTTCAATAAACAGAATTGGGAAGGAAATCATTCTTGCAGAACATGCAACATTTACAGAAGTCTATTTGGACTCTGCAACGGACACCGGCACTAGCTGCTTAGTTAACTGCTTCTGACCAACAATTGAAGGTTCTTTATCATTGCAAATGTATGTTGCTGAAGCCTTCTGTGATAAAAATTACTTAAGTGATTTTTTTAAAAAGTTTTTATTTAAGTCTTCTGGATTTTTAATCTTTTAAATCAGTTCATCTGTTGCAGCCTTCTCATGGCAACTACCAAGAAAATCCTGAATGTATTGAGTCTCTCAATTGAAAAGACTAGAGGACACCTCAGTAATAATTCCTTATGAATTGGAATTCATCATGACTAATTCATAATGCATTAAAATGTGTAAGAAGACATAGTCCTACAATGATGGGGAGAAAAACAGGGGAGAAAACAGGGAGAAAAACAAACAAACAAAAACACACCAATAACTTCACCACAAGGAAAGTCACCTCCGTGGCTTTCTCCTACAGTCGTCTTTACTTCAAGGTGAATGTCCTCAAATGTGCTTAAATTCAAATCAATATTCATTTGACTTGATTTATCCTCATAGAATATGTAAGACTACATATCTCAAATAATGCAAAAATCTAATTGACTCTTTGCTAAACTGAATCATTTGTTTCCTGTTAAAATGCTATGACATGTTAAAGAGCAACATTGAAAAAGTTAGAAGGGTTTTAGTGAAATAAAATACTACAGCTGTATGAAAACAGCATTTAGCAGCAGTCAGAAGTATTAGATTTGATATGTCAGTAGCTTAAGCTATGTGTGAGAGGAATTGCAAGACTTTTAGTCCAGCAAAACTATAAATTGGTATTTTCAAGTATGTTTCTCTTTAAACCAAAAACAAATTTCCACTAATTAAAAGGGTGTTACTGCTGTGCTAACTCGCTGTTCCTCGGGGTTCTTTGTTGTACCATTGAGAAGGGAACCTGGCAGAAACAGGCTCGTTTAACCCTAGCTATTAAGTGGGAGAGAATTTTTTGCAGAAAACTCAGCCTCTTTGGATGTCATTTTGTGGAAAAATTTCAAACTTAAATTTAAATTGGAGTTCTTCAGTTTGCCTTTCAACATCTTATGCACAACGATGTAAGTATCTCCAGCTGGCTATTGGTCTGTCACTTCTTGATTCTCCCTTTCTTAATTCCCTGTTTTCTTTGGAATAAGATTTATTTTGGAGGGGAAAAAAGATAAAATAGCCCACCAAAAAGCACTACGGATGTTGCAGACATTTGGGAAATTAAATATCGCACTTGGAATAGAAGTGAAAAATATGCATTAGCTTATATTTAATAATTGTTCTGGCAGAAGAACTGTATTCTGAACTTTTACTTAAGGATGAGTACGTGTGGGGATAAACACTTTCCATTGCTCTTCAGTGCATACCTTTTTTCCCTCCCATATTTACAGGCCTTTTACTACTTTATTCTAATTAATGCTAAGAGCTTGGAAAATTTCAACCAGGATAGCCATCCCCTATATACTCTGTAACAAAATTGAGTGAATTCTCAACGAAGTTTATGAGGTTTTGTGGCAGATGGGATAATACGCTGCACTATCATTAATAAAGTAAGTGAAAGCTTTCAGAAAGCTAAACACTACCATTATTTCTACCATAATTGCTGTTTTTCTGCTTTCATAATCAGATCAAGTTCGAAAAGTAACCCCTGTGGATTCTTAACCAGAAATGCTGGTCTGGACTTCTGGCAAACTGTAAATGCTCTGTTGAAATAGAGCTTGGGGGAGTGACTTACAAGCTGCATGTTGCCAAGTCCAACAGCAGCGTGCAGAGGACACTCGTGATGTCAGGATGGAAATGCCCACATGTGGAATCTAAATGTATTTTAACAAAATCAGGCAAATGATTGGAGTATGTATATGCTTAGGTTAAAATAGGTAACCACTGAAAACGTATAGGTGCATACTAGAAAATAGCCATTAGCAGAATGCATGATATAGTGTTTCTGAGTAATTATATAAAAAATAATTATAGCTTGAATTCTTTGGTTATAGGTAGCAGTACAACTGGACCCTAAGTTTGGCCTCAGAATGGAGCTTTGTAATTGCTGTCTCCTGTATTGTTCTCAGAGGAAGGAATAGGCAGAGCAGTTCCATTGCTAAGGCCGCTCCAGGGAAGAGGTGGGTTTAAAACCATGTTGGAACAGTCAGGTAAAGCAATTAGCAAATGGGTGAACTCTGGTTTTCCAAGACTAGTCAGTGGAAGAGCCAGTTACTGGAGGATGCAAGAGACATGTGCTACTTTTTTCAATCTTTGGCTACAGTTCATGTTAAAATGTATGTATGCGAATTATAGGTTTTTCATGAATGTATGGCCCTTTTTGAAAAGAGGAAAAACTCTGCCTTCTTAATGTTTTCGGACTGTTGCTGTTTCAACCAGTTAACAACTAATTTTAATTTGTACCAGGGATACAGACCCAACTTAGATTAAAAGTAACACCTGTTTAACACAGTAAGACTAAACCCACTTCCTTCCTGCAGGCAAAGAACCCTCAAGTCCATCTTGTGTGGAGTAGCACATAGATTAAAATCTCATCCAAATCTCAGTGTTTGGCCTGGGTTTTGAAACAAATTTTCCTCTTGTGAGAGGTAGCTACCATTTTGGATTGCAGCATGTGTGTTTACGCAGATACTATGTAATATCTGCTTATTCTATCTCATATTTCTGTGCTCAGCTCTTCTGCCTTGTAGGGAGACTCTTTCAACCATTTGTCAGGTGACTTTAAACATTTCAGGGAAATTCTAATTAACCCAGGGACTAGCACTATTCTGCTAACACATGCATTGTTGAGGAATAAAAATCCAAGTTGCTTGTCTTTGTGCTTTTGGGCACAATTGCAGAATTTCTCAGAAATGTCTGTTGTTCAAGCTTGTTTGCCTTAGTGATGGCAGAAGTAATTCATAGCCTGCTTGTAGTCCAAAGTTACAATTGGTAACAATTTTCTATATCATCTTTATTCGTATTATTTTCTGAAACAGTTGAGTGCATACTACTAAAGTACTTGTGTAGAAATTATGAATAGTAAAGCATCGAATTTGGCAGACATTGAAGTCTGGAAGAGATGGGAGGAGGAGACACCCACATGCAGTCATCAGTCTACTATAATTTTTCAGTGCTGGAATTTTCCTTCTAGAGTCTTGAATTCATTTACAGACATACAGTGCTGTGGCTCTGAACTTGTGCAGATTGTACCTTAAGAAAGCCCTGGAATAAACTACAGAAAGGACATGCCTTGATTTCCAGTGTATTTTCACTTAACGAGTAATTTACTCAAGTTTTCATGTGCTGGGTTCTTTGGATCACTGCTTTAAGATAGCTACAACAGCCACCAAGGCTGCCGCTTCTCTGGGAAGGTTTTAGAGGGCTTCTGTCTTAGCGTGATGTAAAGTTGGTTAAAAAGGAGTTTTGAAAAAAATACTATTAAGCAATTGGGAGTTGTTGTGCATTCACATTTTATATAGTATCTAAAAACAGAGTGGTAGGAGAATTATGAGATTCTTTGCAGTTCTTTGATATTCTGTATGATTTATGAAGAGGACTTTTTTCTCAAAACTACCCATTAATTGATGTTAATGTTCATCAATTCATCACGGGCTTAAATATTTTCCAAATTTTGTCCTGGTAAGAAACGGAAGTCTCATTAGTAGTTTGGAGATATGTTCTCTCCAGGATTGATGAGTGCAAAGAGGAGTACTACTGAGCATCTACTGTGTCTTCCTGCAGTTTAACTGCTGGAAATTACTTTTATAGCAGCTTATATCACCTTTGAAATTGTCTTCACAGTCTCAGTTAGGACCTTTTGATAATAATGTTTTTCTTCTGTCAGTAATACATTAGAATTTAATCAGAGTTAATTATAGGCATCAATAGTAGGAGATTAAATAGAAGTAAATTAAATTCCCAAGTGTTTGTTTATCAGCGCTGACTAATGGCCTTGTAGATATCAACTTTTTTTTTTTCGTAGTAGCAAGACCAGAGGGATATTATATAAGAGGTATATTATACCATTATATATGGTAATATATGCAAAAATAGTTCATTTGTTTCCATCATGTTTGGAAACAATTGTCATTACGAAGTCTTGATGTACAATACTCATCTTTGATTTATCTTGTGTAGGATGTGACTTTTCATACATTACACTTGGTCTATCCATTTACTTCTTTAAAAAGGAGAAAAAAAAAAAAACTTCTGCCAAACAGCTTCATTAAAGTTCATTCTGTGAGTTTGACAAATGCTCTCTGTTCATCCTTAATAGTTGCCTGAGAAGAGCATCCGTAGATCTGCTTTTAATGCCAATTGTCATTTTAATGTCCCATGACAATGCATTTACTGCTGTTTCAATCAGTCGTGATGCAGAATAGGCATGAGAAGCACAAAGTATCTAGCTGCTTTTGCCAGATTATGGTCATGATTACATGGTTCCAGCAACTAGTTTCTGCCTCTGGCAGCTTGTCCATCTGTCTTTTAGACTTGGCAACATCACACACGTTATAATGATGTACCCTTTCAAGCACAGACATTTGAGAATATGTCTATGATTCAAGTAAGTACTATCTAATTATACAGTACTATTAAATACAAGGTACCATTGATTCCCTTGCAGAATCCAGTGGCATGTGGGTTGTTTCATAATAGTTCTGCTCTTTCTGGGGCTATTATGTCTTTAAAGATCATGAAGGCCCTGTCAAAATGGCAGGAAATCTGCTCTGTCTTAAAATTTTGTAGTATTTTACAGTAGTTCCCAGCAATTTCTGAAAGAAATATGTAAGCCATAATATATCAAACATAACCAAAACAGTGATGTATTTTAGATTGGTGTTACCCAAGCTCTGATTTTCTAAGACTCTGTCTAGCCAAAATATCTGATTTATCTTAGGCTAATTCTCTTGCCTTTTTTTTTTTTTCCCTGTATAGGGGAATTCGGTGGAGAGATGCCTGGAATTTATAATATATTTTGCTTTATCTTCCTTTCTTAGCTTACTTCTAGCGCTTGTTATTGGATATGAAGCTGATGAGCAAAGCTTTTGAAGAACTCCCCCCAAAAGAAACTAAATAATTTAGAAATACAGCTCAGTAAATCTGAAACTGTTAATTCCTAAATATTGCAGTGATGGAAGAAAGCCTGAGCACAGTCTGCTGTGGATTTTTGCAGAGCAGAGAAGGAGAGTGAGCGTAGGCACCACGCAGCAGGGTATGCAAACGACAGATTTCTTCCCCACTGTGAACAGCACAAAAAATCCTCTCTTGCAGGTTATAGGAAGCCACAGAGATCTGGAGTACAAACCTAGAGGAGAATTATATTGAAGTCTCATTTTGCTTCCCATGAAGGGACTCTTGTCAGTTTTCGTGAGGGTCTAGTAGGTTGCTGACAAGCTAATTTTGGTAGCCCTGGTCTTTACTTTTGCATGCAGCATCACAGCCCAAAGGTTTGCATATGTTGCTGTATTGAACACATTGTGCACAATTGGCCTCAGCTGTATTTTGTGCAGCAAAGATGTGGAGACTCCAGTTTTTACAAGAAGCTGATACGAATTTTCTGAATGATTGCCACACTGAGAATACATTACAATTGAGAAGATACCAGAACAAATATAAACCTTGATAGGACTCACACTGGCTGCCACTGGTGTATAAACACACTGTCCAGTATTTGAGAATCAAAACTATTATTCACTGTAAAGAGTTTTTCTCCAGATACCTACATAGTAACACCTGCATCACAATAGCAGAGCTGTGGTTCTCCCACCAGCAGCGCTAGAAGGGTTTGGGAGCTGGCACTGTAAAACAGATCACAGGGCTGGTTTAGGTAATGCAGTACCCTGGGGTGGTTTTGGGAACAGTAACAGAGTACAACTGTGTCTTCCTTTGTTCTTCATTAAAAAAAAAAATAATCCAAACTGGATATGTTCTAATAGAATGGGCTGTAACCTAAGGAGTTCTGCAGCTATGAACTGACGTGCAAGTCCGGATGTTGTTAGCTTCCCTAGCCCGGCGCGCGGGGGCCGGGTGAAGCTGCAGGCGTCGCTCGTGCTGCCGGGGACACCCTCCATCCCGCTCCGAGCGCTGCCCTTAGCGTCGTGCCGTGCCGGGGAGCACGAGGCGTCCGGCAACGTGAACCCCCCCACACAAATGGGGTGGCTCGAGGAACACTGCGTCTTAGCTGAGGGAAGAAATGGTCCCGTGTGGGCAAACACTATATTACTGCATGAGTTACGCCTTTTAGAAATAGTTTCCTGCTACCAGTGAATGATAGCAAACACATTAGCATGGAGAGCCTGTATCCACTTAATAATCTGAATGCTAAGGAGTTTTTTCCTCCTGAAAGCACAGAATTGTTTTATAAATGTTTTAAAAAATGTGAAATAGATGTTTGACATGAACAATTAAGGGAAACTATTTAGAACTGCAAAATGAATTAAAGCATTAAAATGTCTTTACACAGTTATAGACAGGAGCAAAAGTGCTGGAATTGAAATAATGAGCTAGGAAATTGCCTCTTCAAAAGGAGAATAATTAGAAAACTGCCTTTCCAGAAATAATGTCCTTCCAATTTTACTTTCCTCTGTTAAGCTGCTTTTAATTCTTGACATTCAACAGTGATGTTGATAGAGATCAGAAGTCTCACAAATAGAGTTTCCTGTATCTTAGAACTGTTTAAAAAGTTGAAATCCCCTTTGGGGGAGATTTTGGGGGGTTACATTTCCTTGACCTTTTGGAAAAGGAAGAGGCCAGTGCCACTGAAAGTTATTTTCTAGGCCCTGTGCAGTGGAAATAGCATTGGTGTACTCCACTACGAATATTAAACATCTGGCAAAGTTTATGGATTTCCAATGATGCTTCCCCTTCACAGAAGTGGTTCAAGTCTAACTCTCCATAGGGCTTATCATAACCTTCAGGAAGGTGAGCATGACTCTGTGAGCGTGTTAGTGACTCAGCCAAATCTTCTCAGTGGTTCGGTGGCTGAGCTTACTGCTTCCTAGTGGCCTGTTGGTGAGATCTCAGAGGCTGTGCTCACATTTTGTGTTAACAACAGAAGCAAAAAAATACTCCAGATAGAACTGTTTTTCACTCCCTGCATAGACGCTTGCAATTCTTTATCATACTTTTCGAGAGGAGAGCATTTCTCTCCAAAGCAGTGTGCAGTGACTGGTGCATCAGGTGAAGGTGTGCAAGTTACCAGGACTACCCTAAGGCTTTTTCAAGTAGCACTTGCCTGAGCTCACACAGCTGGTGGCACTGGAGTTTGCTGCTGTAAGAGTGGGGAACCAAAGCGTGGGTTTCACACCTCCTCCAAAGAGCATTTGCTCCTTTTCTGCAGTGCTATAGCCCCCATTTGTGCCACAGCGCAGCAGGAGATGGCTTCTTGGAAGAGCTGCTTCTCTCCTCTGTCCAGCTGCCGAGACCTGCTATCAAACCCTGCCATCACCCATGTGAAAGAAGGTGAGGGGCTGGAGGGCTGAGAATGGTGAGAAGTGAGTAATTGGAGAAGCAAAGTCCAGCAGAATCCCAGGGTTCCATTTTTTTGCCCCAGCCTGGCTATTAGGTAGCATGTGTTCATGCTTGGAGAAAAGCTTCTCTGAGGTTGCTCAGGGGAGGAATGCCCAGCTTTTCAACAACTTTGTTATATTTTAAAAAGTCTTTATGTATATATCACACTTTTAAAAATTTAAGACAAGTTTAAAGATAAACAGGGTTTAGGTAAATTTAGCATGGAATGGTTGAGGGGGTAAATGAGGAAACTGATTAAGATTCGAAATGAAGAGAGTCTGCATGAATATGATTCACTGACAAAGTGCACTGAACTACGCTTGTGGCTTAATGTCTTTAAGACATGTTAAATTTGGATCTTAAAGGTATTTGTAAGTTTTGGTGCTGGCTAAGCTAGGTTGGAGCTGATGGTCAGGCAGTTTCATGTAACTGTCCTGGAGAACTTGGAAACTTAAGGTTTTGGTGTAATGAAACTTGTTTAGGTGGTGGCACTTCCTATGCTGGAAGTTCTCCTCATAGTATAATCCTGGTTGGGTGTTGTGGGTTTTTTGTTGTTGTTTTTTGTTTGTTTGTTTGTTTTTTCCCTCCTATACTCCCATCCCAAGCCAGTATTTCCTAGAAGTATCTGTACCTTCTGCTGGAGCAGATCAAGCTACAGAACTGACATACTTGCGAAAAAATAACTTAGCTCTACTTAGCATAAGTCTGGGATGTGACCCTGGAATCACAAAAATCTTTCAGCAAGATGACCAAATAGTTGTTGCTCTCATCTCGGGTACCCTATGGCCTGTTGTGTGTAAAGGTGCCTCACAAGAAGACAGGACTTTGGTGATGGAGGTTAGTAGACTTTAAATAACACCTTGGACTTGCAGGGATAGGAATTACAAATCTCTCTCTCTCTCAAACACCATCTTGTGATAAATTCTGCATCTAGTAGCCATTGCATGCTCACAAGCAAATTTAAGGCAAAACATTTGAGAAACCTTTGTCCTACATATTTTGAATGTAATGTTTTTTGGCCCTAGTTTGAAAAATAGAGATGTGTCTCTTTGCGCTTGCAAGACAGAGCATCCACAGAAGTCAGAGTCCAGCAAAGCCTTTAAGCCTGCATTTGCTCCAATGGGCTTGCTCATGTGTTTGGATTACTGGTGTTTGTAAGGCCTTTGCTGTATAGAATTAAATGCTACCTGCTTTGCAGTGTGGCCTATTTGGGGAGAGAAAAAAATGTGGAAAACTGTGTTATCTTGGACTGCTCTGTGGCAGTCAACAAATACTGACTCCCTTAATGGTGATTACGGTACTAGGAATCTGCACAATGCACAACTTCTTGCCATCTTGTATCTTCTGCAACAAACAACCAGTGTAACAAAAACCACCCACGAGGATCATGGGGTTCATCCTTAAATATTTACCTTCAGGGATTAAGTGTTATTCTTTGTTATTTGACTGTGCTCATCGGAAAGGGAGTTGGCAGAGCTGGCAATGGACTCTGTTTGGGTGTCTGGATTAGCGTGTTAGTTCAGATCAGGAGCTTTTGACATGAACATCTCAGTTGTGCTTGCTGCTTGTGCTGGGTTCTTTTGTGTGGTTTGAGGCTGGGAGGTGTTTTCCAGGCACATACCTGAAGTTCCCAACGTGTGCTATGGGGTCGGTGGCAGGTTCTCAGAGCCACCTCTTCTGCTTTACACATCCCTCCCTCTGTGCCCTCTAACGTAGCCATAGGCTGTGACTGGTAACTTAAGGCTGGTAAAATTCTTCAGGAAGTCTGACAGCTCTCTGAGCTCCCATCAAGGTTTTTAGCAGAGTCTTTAGATCTTTCTTAAAGTGATACTGCTTTAAGCAATAGCACAGCTTTAGCCTGTCTCCAAAAGCTTGTCATTTAACACAAAGGCAGCCTCCTTTCTTCTCAGATGGAAAATTACAGTCACTAGCACATCTCAGAAACCACTTAAAACACCAGCCTCTTCATGCTGTGCTCTGATGTCAACAGAAGATCTCTTGGAGATGGTCCTGGGAGGCTCTGCTCCTTGGAACGGTCCTCTTCCTGGAGGAGGTTTCTAGGTGTTGCCTGGTGTCTGCACAGGATGAGATGGGTAACAGGCAGCTTGTTGCTCAGACCATTCACAGATGTGTAGGCTGCTACGTATAGCGCGTATCGAACCCCTGCCCCGTGCTGCTGAGCTGGGCGTCTGTCGGGCTGAAAATCGCAGCGGAAGATTTCCTGTCCAGAGGGTGTTAGTGTGACCAAGCGGAGCTAGCCTTACCTTGCTTTGAACTAATGACAACATTTCTGACCCGTTTAAATATCCCTTAAAAAAAAAAAAAGAGAGAAAAAAAAAAAAGAAAGG
>NW_010589819.1:8434-76881 GCF_000705375.1 Tinamus guttatus
CCTGCTGTTTTAAGGAGCATGTTTTCTCTCAAAAGAAAATGTGTCGAATCCACTGCAGTTTGAAGCACGGAAGGATAGTTTCATGCTCTCAGTGCTCTCTCTGCTCTGCCTCCTGCAGAACTGCTGATTAAAGCCAGTGATAATTCCACCTAAATACCATTGCAATTGGCAATGTGAAAAAGTTGAGCTGGCTAGGGATGGACTCTGTGCAGTGAGACGTGAGCACTGGTACGTTCCCTTTAGGCACAAATAAATGTCTCCGTTGCCCGCTCCTGTTCCTGGGATGTGTTTGCTGCTCTTGTTACAAGGACTCTGAATATGAAGAGGAACACGTATACCCAGATGAGTAGCTGCATAACAAAACTTTGCAGTCTTCCAGTCGGTATTTTGATGATACAATTAGAAAGTCCTTTCAAATACGACCTTTTAACTACTGATGCCATCCTGTAACGTTTACAAAAGTGACTGTGTCAACTGCATCACATGGCTGAAAGTTAGCCTGATTTTCAGCCATGTGATGCTATTTTATCACCCTCAGGACAAAGGTTAAGCCCTCCCTTTCTTTTCTCTGTTAGGCCCCACTTTCTTTGGTCCCCTTACTTTGATACCGCTAAAATTCCTGATGACCACAGTGTTAAGAGTTTTTATAATCCACTATGCACTTCTCTGATGAAGAACCCTGCTATTGTGCTCCATGTAACAGAAATACCTTCACACAATGAAGCAATCATTCTTCCCCGGCAGGCTCTGAATGTCTTGATTCTCATCCCACAGCAGGTTTGGCAGGGAACAAATTCCCCAGCTTGCAAAGGGCAGTGGCCAGCATAATCTTCCTGCATTTTAAAACATTCTTTAAAGTTAGGCTCTCTGCATTCAAATGGTAACTTTAGCTGACATAGAGTTTTATAGAATATTTGAACTGTAGCCTATTGAAACTCTACTCCACTGCATTTTTGAATATTTTGATTACAGTATGAGTGTATTATTTTTCCTTTTATTTATTATGGTACAAGTATATTTTTAATACTTGTTCTGTGGTTGATTTGGAGGCCATACCTTCATTTTTCCTTAGATGGGACATGTGCATTTTTGGAACATTACTGCAAACTGGACAATATTGTGATAAAGGTCCATATGCTTTTAAAACACCGTAGTCCATGCTCTGACTTGAAGAAATGAAACGCAGTTCTGTATGGGATATAAGTTCACGGTATAAGTAAATGGACAAGTGTTGGATGCACAGGTTGGAGCAGAGTCAATTTACTGAAACTGAGAATCTATCCTGTGTTTTTTTCACTACAGAATTCAAGCTGACACATGCATAAATTCAGTGTCTGCTGAAGTGAAATTCAATATAAAAGTAATTACACTTTATAGTGGAAAAGGTATGAAAAAGGTCAAGTTTAAAGTCTGAGAATCTGCACATTAAATATTCAGTTTTCTCCCAATTCTGTAGTGCAATCAAAAAAAAAAAAAAGCTCAAAAGAAGGAGCAAACCCCAACATTAACAGCAGACATCCAAACCCCAGATGGTAACTATGCAGAAATGTAATGCTCAAAAGACACCACAACAGCATCGTTGGCCATTTTCAGCTTGCACTGACCTCCCTGGGTGATAAATAATCTTATTTGGAGGTGGTGGTTGGGGCAGACACAGGGAGGGTGAGTGGAGGTGTGAGGAGGGAGCTGCTCTGTAGTTAACGGTGAGGGGGGACCGCGTAGCTGGAATGAGGGAAAGCCCAAAGGTCCCTGTCCTTGCCCGGCGCCCACGTTGTGGCCAGCAGGACACCCGGCGCCGGTGTCCCGCGGCGCGTCCCTGTTCGGGATGGGCCTAATGACTTCTCCTGATTCACAGCTGTGCATCTCGCGGTGGAATCGAGTCCATCACATCTCTGGCATGTGATTCACACGAGTGTAGAGGCCGCAGGATTCAATTACACCCTTATTTTTACCTACCGCTACGGGAGTTTTCATTCAGGACTGTAAGAGCTGGTTGCCCTTGCTCTGTACTGCTTCACCGGTATTTTTCCTGACAATTCATGTCTAAGAAACACAAGACAGAGAGAGACTTAATGTTATGTGAAAGGATTTTCCTAGGGTAACTGTATTCAGTCTTTGCTCAAACTGAACGAATAACTTTGATCTGTCAACTGTGAAAAGTAAACTGGGTGCGACCTTCCGTCATCGGCTAATCGTCTCACTTAATGACATCTGTTAACTTTGTTCTGATATTAGATCATGGTCTTTCTTTGTACTGTCAAGATTTTTCATCCAAGGTCTAATTATTTCACTTTATGTGTATACGGATATCTTGGGAGTCAGTTGCACTTTGTATGAAGATCATTTTTTTCTATTTTGAATTTCCAAAACTGATCACAGCATTCAGATAAACATGGCATTTTGGCTAATAAAACAGTCCAGCTCCAAAGCATAGCACTATCTGTCTTGTTTTGGTCTCTCTCCTCCTCATTTTCTTTTAGGCACCATGTTTATTTTTATTCTTAATTGAAAGAGGAAAAGGGAGGATTTCTTCTGTCAAAAGAAAGCTCAAGAGCCCAGAACAGTTGATCAATGTAATTGTTACTTAGATCTGAGCTATGTTACGGGAAGGAAGAAGAAAATTCTCCTTTTCAAGCAGTTCTTTGCCTTCTATCCCCTTCCCTTTCCAACTTCTTTTTTCTTTTAATAGTAGTAAAGGCCTCAGTAGAAGGCATTTTGGGGGGGATTAATGGCCATTTGGGGTTAATGCCCTAAGGCCCTCTGTCCATCAGCTCTTTCCAAACAGTCATTAATCTGCAGGGGAATGTATGTGCCCTGATTGCTACTGCTGATAATGCTCATCCTTATA
Organism: Tinamus guttatus; assembly: GCF_000705375.1. The sequence continues at coordinate 11,283 of NW_010589819.1, forward strand.
GTATAGATCAAAATGTGTAGACTTATTGTAGTAATGGCCATGTCCTCACCTCCCAGGCTTTGTTCAGTTCAGTCACTCACAGCTTAAGCCTCTGATATCGTCTGACCGCATCCAGTTCACCAGGAGTTTTCCCTAACATTTCTTGCTCTTGGGCCCCAATCCTGCGACTTTCTCCATGGAGAAACCCCGCTGCAACCCACCAGTCTTATAAGGGACTTGTCATCTCTTCTATTGACTGCAGGGAAAATTTCTCTTGGAGTTGCAGGTTGTGGGGCCAGGTCATCTCTCGGTCCCGTGTGATACCTGTTCAGCACCGGTGCAGCCAGCGGCACCGCACAGGGACGCAGAGGCAGGACCTGGGAGCTGATTAAGTGGGCGAGTGGGGAAGGGTCGGATCGGATGGTATGAGAAGTGTTGCACCACTGAGGGCCTTGGGCTTCTTTGTTTTTTTTTTTCCTTTTTCCGCAGTGTTGACTTTCACTGCCCAACACTTCATTTGTTACTGTGATGTACACACTGTTCTGTGCCAGATGCACAGAGAAGAAAAACGGCCCATTAAGTGAATTGCATCATCCACAGAAGACCAGCACCTGTCAGTAAGTCAGCTTGTACTGTGTGCTTGACCAGGTGAACAGGTTTAACTTTTTTCAAGTGCTTTTCCTGGGAATTGTGGAGGATTACAAGACACACAATAACACATAAGCAATTACAGCACCTCTCTAAGGCTGGTCAGGTGCTGTCAGGTGCAGTTAGGGGTTGTTTTCTTTACTAAATTTTCTCATATCTTGTCTGGTCTAGTTTTCAGTGTTCGAACTGTTTTACCCTGCATCACTTCCTTTGGGAGATTATTTCATAGTTTAATAGCTCCGAATGAGATCCAGCCTTATTTCAATTGACATTTCATGCATTTGAAGTGGGAGTATCTAGTTCAATATCATGCACAAAGGTAAGGAAAAATGAATGGAAGGTAGCAACACTCTTGTATGTGAAGATTTAAATTCCATTAGAGTCTGAAGTAAATGTTTCAGTACATTCCTGTCTCTTCAAAAATATTCCCTGCTGAGAAATAATAGAAGATAAAAAGCCTAAACAGTCATATTTTCTATTTCTTTTCCTCTACTTGAGTCAATGCAATGTGTTCGTATGGTATCTAATCTCACTGTGAGCAATCCCTTGAACCCCTCTGGGTTTTGTGACTGCATTCTTTCAGAAAAAAAAAAAAGGTTTGTTCCTGGTTCTTATTTCTCCAATAAGTTGTTATGAGTGTATGGTGTCACAATTAGATCTTTATAATCCGTTAGAAATATATGAATGGGTGGAAGTATTTGATTTTCATTTGAGGAAACTGTTTATTTGCAGCTCCAGGATCATTGCAAATGTTATGTTTTTATTTTATTTTTAGTCTTACTAGAACTTGTACATACAACAGTTAAGAAATAACAATTCCTGTAAGGAATTGGTATTCTCGGCTACATTTATGTGACACTTTATTATAAATACATATAGCATTTCTGAACGTACCCAGTAGTTTTATTCAATCTTTTGATAATTATGATGGGCTACAATAGAATTAACAGAAGTCTGAAATCATTGGTCACTTCTAAGTGTATTCCCAAATATAGTTTGAAAGCACTAAGACTATTTATAAAATTCTTAATGAATTCCAGCCGTTCTTGCTGACAATAAGAGAAAAAACAAGGCCATTAGCAACTTGCCAGAACAGTGGAGTAATAGCCAGTGAGGACTATTGGGAGCTCCAGGGCTATGTTGAAACAAATGGTTATTTCACCAGGGAAGTAAGCAGGCTGTGCAGATTTACTTCACCCCCCCTTTTTTTTTTTTTTTTTTTTTTTTTTTTTTTTTTTTTTTTTTTTTTTTTTCTCTTTTTTTCTCTCCTTCCTCTTGGCTATATTTGTAAATGAAGACCCAGAAGTCGGTCACGTGGGGATTTCTTCCACGTGTGTCAGTGTGGGGAACTTTCATTATGGTACTAACAGGTAAGCCTTGTTCTCACTTATCCTGTTACCGAGTACATGTTTGTTTGCTCAGGTAGCAAAAACTTTCTTTTTTTTCTTTAAATGTCGTGTTTGAAATCATGGGAACACTGTCTGCCAGGGATGTGGATGGGAACTGCTTGATTAAAGCAGGACCGTTGCCTGTCACCATCACTAGGTCAGGTCAGATATAGGTTTGTCTAGATGACTCTTAAAAATTTCTGAGGCGGAGATGCCAGCGTGTGCTAGTCCTGTCCCCCTCAGTGAGGAGAACATCTCTGCATTTTTTAAGGCCTTCTTCTAGCTAATCCCTTTGGTTTATACACATCCAGGCCAGTGTGAGTCAAGATTTCTCTATCTAACAGACCACATCCTATCCCAGGACACTACTTGGTGTGAGGAGGTAGAAATATAAGAATAGTCACACTGGGTCAGACCAAAGGCCACTGAGTGGCAGTGGCTTCAGGGGGCACTTGAGGGCGAGTATGGGAAGAGGGCATGCGTGTAGTGACAGAGGTTAGGAAAGGAATTCAGGCATGTTTTCTTTTCTGCAAGATAGGAAAAAATCACTCATCAGCAATATCACAAACTGAAATACTGATGACTGCCCTCAAGACAAGTGAGTTATATGTACACAAGTGAAAGGTTTTGTAAAGAAGCAAAAAGAAAAGGAGAAATATCATAGTTGCCCATATTGTTACCTGAAAAAACCTCTCCTCTCCTCTCCTCTCCTCTCCTCTCCTCTCTTTCTTTTTCCTCTCCTCTCCTCTCTTTCTGTTTGTCTTACTCATGTTCTCTCACTCCCTCATTCTCATGCTTCTGTCTCTACCACATTTCATTTCTTTCTCATTCTTTTTGCATTTGTCCACAGACACCTTGGAAATTTTCTGAGAGCTCTGTTATTACTTTCTGGGGAGTTGGTCTGATTTCCTGAATTTGTTCTTTAAAACTTGCTGTTCTTCTACCCCACCTCTCCCTTGGCCTAATATTATCCTTTTCTGCTGTTTAATGTTATTAATTCCTGGTGTAACCTGTAGGGCTTATTTTTGGCTCCATCTTCTCTTCTGTCTTCTGGTTTTTGTCTGCTTTCCCTGTTGAATGCAGTGGGATCATATACTTCAAGTAAATGGAGTAGGCCAAGTTCTGCCCGTCGTTGCTTCCTCCAGTGCCTGGTTTTAAGATTCTGTCACCGGAGTGCGTTGGGTTCCCTGGTAACTGAACAGGTGCCTGTAGCTGCCTCGTTTACCAAATGAACTGCAAGGTTGTTTTAAATTATTCTCCAGTGTTAAGCAACATTAGAACTGAACAACCTCAGTCTACAAACCCTTCTTTTTTTTTTTCTTGTAATGAGTTCACCTCATCCAAATACAACTCATAAAATGTCATCATTGCTAAAAGACTGTTTTTCAAACCGTGGGTTTATGGCATTAAATATGACATTACTTCAAAAGTTGTGTAAGATGGGTTGGAATTATTTTAAGTCATCAACCACGCTTCACATTGCTGGATTTCAAAAAAGTGCAGGGTTTTTAATGTTTTGGCTCCATAAATGTAGAGTCTTTATAGACATTATCTAAAGTACAGGTATGATCTCAGATGAGGGTCTCATTTGGCATTCACGTTTCCCTCTGGTTTCAAACCAAGCCAAAGCTGTTCAAAGTCTTGGAAGAGGGAGTTCTTGTGCTGTATTTCTGGTACATCGTGGATAATAGCTAATTGCTCCCTCTCAGGCATAAAAGTACATTACTTTTTGGTGCAGTCAGGTATGCAGAGATGTGTCCCTTTCTCATTTGTGTGGAACTTCACTCTCTCTCTTGTGCTATGCAGGCACAAGCACAGGTCTGGAAACTCATTTCATTTGGTCTCTTTGGCTTTATCTGTAAGGGATGATAGATACCGTATTTAGCAATTACACAGTCAAAAATGATAATGTTGATGAAGCATTAAGAAGCAGAAGAGAAGGTTTTTTTTTTTAGCAGGTTTGTTCTGCTGCTGTTCTGGGTTGCTTTTCTCTCCCACATACTTGTTAGTTTGAATGTGGTAAAGCATGAACAGGTAAACAGTGAACATATTTTTAGATCTACTTGGTTGAAGGAACTGATTTCAGTCTCAGTCACACAACTGTAAGGCTGGCCTAATGCCACAGATTTGGAAGACGTGCCCCCACGTAATGGAGCAGAATATGGCCAAATACTTACGAGAGGTCTCATGTGAATTGCAGAAGGACTGATCTCTTGGTACTGCAGTTTATTTTATGCCAAGCCAGTATCTAAAAGGATCTATTATCTCTCCTGAAACAATTCAGGGAGCTTTGCCATGTTGTGAGAAGGTGCCTTAACTCTTCAGCAGCTGATCCTGACCATCCTAAGACAGGAATAGGGGAAATCAGGCGTTTTACACCTTTACTCATTCTGTTATTGATCTAACTGCTAGGGAGGAAGCATTTTGAAACAAGGACTTCTCTTGCTTTATCATACAGCTCTAATAAATGATGTTCACTTCTGAATAATAAAATCTTTGCTGTTTTTTTTGGTTATATTATCTGCATATATGTTGTATTTTTGTTTTCCCAAAGCATTCGTTAGGTCCATTTCTCCATAGTTTAAAACCTCTGCTGTATACCTGCAAATCCAAAGGTTGAACTCATTTTCCCAAAGGATTCCTTAGGTCCATTCCTCCATAAATAGTTTTAAACCTCTGCTTTATACCTGCAAATCCAAAGGTTGAACTCCTTCTCCTTCTGGAAATAATCTAGAAGATCTGTGTAGGTGACTGCTTGAAAAGGAATCATAGCTTTCCCCCTTAATACTGGTTACTCTTAGAAGGCAGCACGTTGCTGCTTACCTGGAGCTCACATTCCTAAACCTTTGGCTTCTCCATGATTTGAAATAGTTCCTCACCATGGATGAAAACTTACAGAACTGAACTGAACTCCTCAAAGGTACCAGTGTGGTGGCAATGGGCACCACGCTTGCTGAGTGCTGTGTTTACAGCTCCAGGGAGCTGGGGATGTGCTTGCTACAAACCGGGGAAGTGGGATGTTCTACAAGATGCATTCTTGCTCAGGAACTTTCCCTGAAGAGACTCAGACCTGATGAGATTCAGTAGGAAATATAATATACCAGAACCTACTGGAGTGAAAAATAAAAATAAATTCCTGCCCAGCAAACCCTTTTTTTACCTGCCCAGGCAATTGATTTCCTTTCCCGGTGCACAGAAGATGAAGCCAACATCTTGTGCTTTCAGCAGGGCCAGAGGACTTGGTTGTTCTGCAGCCTCCCGGCTTTACTGTCTTTTGTCCTTTATTTGCTGCAGGGAGAAGCTGAGGTAGATTTAAACCCTCAGCTGAGGAACATCCTCCCATGTTTACAGCATATCCACATTCTGCTTCTGAACTTGTTGGCTTGGTCCAACCTGAAGTGTCAATCCTGGTGTTTCTTTAGACTCTGCCAAGGGGACTCTTACAGCATGTTCCTGTTTTTCATGTGTTTTCAATCTGAATGCACAGAAAATGGAAAGAGGAAAAGTTAACCTCCTCTGGGTGCTAATGAATGGTCAGTGTGTCACAAGTGAGCATATTGTGCAGTTACCTTCATTAGGGCAGAGGGCTATCACGTTAACTCTTGTCATGCTGTGGGATAGGAATAAACAGGAGTGAATCCCACCGTAGTAAGGCAGGATGTGTCCCTGAAACTGTCTCTGTCACCAGAAAGGTACAATGTCTATGAATTCAGTTTTGCCCACAAGCTCATGATTCAGTTTTTGACAAAGAAAAATGAATAGAATAACTTATTTTTCTCCAGAACTGGCTTCACCTAATTTAATCTTGTTGGCAAAGTCGTTTTTGAGCCATGACATGCTGCTCTAGGCAGCATTCAGTTGTCTAAACATAGCTACCTGCTGCCACTTGACACCTTCTGCGGTATCCTACTTGGCTGCTGGCCATGAGTCATCTCTGCCAACGGCATTTCAGTGTCTTGGGTATCTGAGGGCACCTCAGACAGTGCCAGCACTATGTGCAGGTGAGAAAAGCTGTGACTCACATCTCGGAGCAAAAGGAGACAAGAATAAGGAGGCTTGGTACCCTGCTAGGTACCATCACTGCCACTTGAGGTATTTTCTGGGCATAACCTATATATTCTGGAAGCATTATAGCTGCCTGAGGCCTTGTAGAGCTTCTACTGTGGCCTTGGATTGGAACAGCACCTAAGTGCAAAGCCTCCCCCAAATCCTGCCTTCTCCTTGGAGCTTCCCTTCCGCAGCCCCGTGCAGCACGCGGAGCTCCCTCCAAGCACGGGCTCTGCAGGAACCAGAGCCCCGGCAGTAAGTGCCTTAGTGGAGTGCATAACATATGCAGGCTCTCTGGAGGCTCATTGGAACGATCCAGATATTAATTAGTGTGTGATAAGACGGCGCAATATCATCAAGGGTTTCTTGTAGCCCTTTTCTAGGGAGTTCAGTGTCGCTCCTTACAGCAGTCTCCATACATCTTCTGCAGCGTGGTGGAATCAGTGCCTTGGAGGATTTTTTTATTCTAGCTGCCAGACAGCTATAGACCGATTAATCTACAAGTATGCACATTTGGGGATGATATTCTCCAGTGACTCAGCAATGTAACAGATGGCAAAATATTTCATATTTATTTCCATTCCATTTCTATATTGGAAGTGAATCTAGACATTTTATTTTTTTGACGGTCAGACAACATCTGTTGAGAACACTGTAAGCTGAATTACAACCTCTCTGGCAGGTAGTTGGGCAGACAGCATGAATTAATTTCAGCTATCCTGTATGTGGTTAAATGCCTTTCTCTACTACATTGTTTTCATTACAAGGGCTGGATTTATGGATGCTGACTAGCTTTACATTTGTATTCCTGAGAGTTCAAGTTTAGTCATACGAAGAATCAATGCATTAAGGGCGATGCTGTGCATTAAGCTGCAATAACACTGGATTTATTTGGACTCATTCCTTAGCCTGGGCCAATTTAAAGAAGGGTTATTTTGGAGGGGTCTGGCCAGTGGCTTGGAGGCAGTGCACTCTGCTGCCATGGAAGGGACTCAAGAGTGGGAGTGACTTTGAGGACTGCAGTCCCAGGAGCTGGTATAACCCAGACATATCACAGTCTGAGTTATCTGAGACAGGCGAGAGACTGCCAAGTGCTCTCTCTCCTCGTGCAAGCAGCATCTGAGACTTTTGGCAGTTCTTAAACCTTTTTTTTTTTTTTTTCCTGGGGAAGCAAGTGTGGAAGCTGTGGCCTTCCATGATGAGAGGATGAGGGGGTCTGAGAGCATGAGGAAGCAGGAGTTGGGACAAGGGATTTGGCATTTTTCTGCTGGAATATAAGTTCCCTTAGCAGCAGAACCAGCGATTTCTTCCAGGGTTGTTGTCCTGTGTCTCATACTCCTTAGCATAGCACTATATTGCTACACTCTTGAGCAGCCTTCGCACTGCTAACTTCTTCCATACCACAGTCATTTCTCCCTCTGGTCCTGTTCCCTCTTCTCCGTACCATAAGTTCCCTCGTGCTTTCACTGATGGGCAAGACACGAGGGTTGCTGAGGAGATACATCTGCATGCATTGCCTGGAGAGCACATGGCCATGGCCTGGCCATATGCTGCCAGACAGAGGTCTGAACAACGTCTGAATCTCCTTGCATTCCCATCAGGCATTTCTGACTTTCAGGAAATATATATGAACACTCCCTAAGATATCTATTGTCTGTCAAATGTGACTGGCAGGTGAGAGGTGAGAGGTTTTCGAGGCTCAGTGCCGGCAGCACCGCAAGTCTCCGAGCCCCAGGTGAGGCTTGGCAGGTATCACTGTGTTTGGTTACCATGGGACGGGCAGAATATAAAATGACATATTGAACACATATTAGTGTAATGATTTAAGTGTGTTAAAATGCTAAATCAGGTACTGCCATTAAGAAAGTATCACATTAAACTTCTACATAGTTAAGCCTTTGTAAAAATGGCAAATATATATTCTGCATTTTTTTTCTAATCATGCTAAATCCATACCAAACCCATACAAACCCATCCTAAAGTTGGATTTCAATTTTATCATGAATCTCATTCTATTCTGGTATTTATGGTGAGTCACATTCCAGCCTGGCAAATTCCTTCTGCTAGTGAACCAGAGCTTTGTTAATTAGTGAGGTGTTACTTATATGGGAAAAGTGTTTTAGAAATAAAGGAGGACTTCTGGTCTTAAGTTCTATTCTAGACAAACTGTGTAACATCCACTTGGCTGTTGGTTACTGCAGTTCTTTAACAGTCCTTCTTTTTGCTGTTACATTATTAAGCTATGAAGATTTTAAGATCAAGGCCAGTGTTCCTTTTAACCAGGGAATACTGTACTGCTTAAATTCTCCAAAACAAGGAAGTCTGGCCAAGTTCAAGAATATTTGTAACCCCCTATGCTTCCTGAATGCCTGCTGAAACGATCTGTCTATGAATCTCTTGCTGATTGAAAACCACGTGGGGTAAAATTTTCCTTCATATTTATGTTGCTTTGCAGTCCAACCCACATATCTTAGGGTGCAAAACCAAATCATGTCTTTGACAAGTTTACCATTTCTTTTCTGAAACCTTTGAGGAATAGCACACTGCCCTTAATATAAAGAAAGTGCAAAAGTTAGTCTTCATGGCACCTTTACCTATCTAACCATGGTCAGGAAACAAGCCCCAAGCCTGTCACAGGGAGCAATGGGGTGACCTCTAAATGAAATACCATATACTTTCTCACGGGCTTAATTATAAATAGGACTTTTACTTTTTTCATGTTTCTAATAAAAAGAGGGAAAATAAAATCATTTAATATAGAAAAACAGTTGTAAGGCTGTTCTAAGGCAGCCTTATAAGGCTGCTCTAAGGCTTTCTCTCCTCCAGAAGCAGAGATAGGAGAGCTTTTAGAGGCCAGAAGCATTTAGCAGCTGGAAAGAATGGGCGTGCAGTTAATTCAACAACCAAAGTAAGTATTCCTTCAAGATTTAAAGAGCTAGTTATAACAAAAGCACGCCTAAAAAAGCTGCATAATATAAAACCCAAACTGTATCAGTCATGTAGTCTGCCTAAACCAGTCTTCTCTACCACAAGAGATCAGTAAAGCTAAAGGACTTAACATTAGTTCAATAGTGTCAGCAAAACTAACAGTGAAAAATACTGTGGACTAGGGGTGGGACTTTGGAAGTATGTCCCTTTAATTACCCTCCTCAAGTCCCCTAGCTAAGCTGCAAGCAAAGGAGAAGTCTCAAGAGGAATACAGTTCTCTCAAAATGTAAAAGAAATTAAGCCGACATTCTTCCGTCCTTTGAGACCATCAAAACTACTCTCATGGCAAAACTTGCCTACCAACTCCTGTTTCTGTATTTATGTAAAGTAAGCAAAGGCAAACAGTAGTTTGGAAAGCACATGGGAAATAATTTCCTTTTTTTTTGTGGATCTTGTTGACAGGGAGAGATGCTTTCTGAGCCATCGGGAATTTGAAACATTTCTTTGAAACATCAAGCTCAGATGTGAGCTTGATAGTGCCGTCCCCAGGTCACCTGTGAGAAGACTACAGTTTCTTGACCCTGAACATAGCTGAGGTAAAACCATTTTGTGGATGTGTCCCTTTCCTGTAGATGAAGAGGCCATGTGTTTCATTCATTCTCTTATCCTTCTCATTTCACTTTGGAGAGATGTAAATGCGGTCTGTGCGGGATGCCCCACACAAGTAGCTGTGAAGCAATGCAAGGCAAAGGCACAGGGAATCATAAAATCATAGAATCATAGAATCACAGAATGCTTAAGGTTGGAAGGGACCTCTAGAAGTCATCTAGTCCAACCCCCCTTGGATGCACAGGGTCCAACCCTGCCTTGGATGCACAGGACTGCATCCAAGCAGGTTTGGAAGATCTCCAGAGAAGGAGACTCCACAACCTCTCTGGGCAGCCTGTTCCAGTGCTCTGTCACCCTCACTGTCAAGAAATTTTTCCTTAAGTTCCTGGCTCTTCTGTGACAAGGAAGAGAAGGCATCACAGATGCACAATTCCTCAAATAAGAAGGCAAGTGAAACAGAACAGTATCAGTTAGATTCTTCCAAGGGCAGTTAGCCATAGTAAATTGGATGCTAATAATTTGTATATGGTAATTGTAATTGATGTTGTAATTTGGAAGTAAAAACACAATAAAAACAGTGGCTGAGCACAGGCAAGGTAGGAGTTGATGAGTGACTGAGTAACAAGACTTTCTCTTGTCAAGTAAGGCACTGCTCACCTATATTTCATCTGTATTGTGTTGTAATTCTGTCTTATTTAATCTTACATTAAATTAATGCATCCTGTTGAGAGGAATTGTCTGGAATCTTACATATTACTACTGCCTGGCCAGTATGTTGCATATGTTTAAAAGTCAGTATTAGAAATATGTGAAATGTGAAAGTGCTTGGAATTTCCCTTTCACTTTCACTTCAAGTATTGTAAAAGTATAAATACTTCCCCTCTACTTTTCAGTCATTTGTGTGCCAGTGATGTTAAATGACATCTTTGGTGCATTTTAAGTTGTTGCCCCTTTAATTTTGCTAATACTGAATTCACATATTTGCTGAGCAGCAAATCTTTGCTTGAGTTTTGCCATCATCTCACTATATGAATTTTTTTCCTAAGATTTCTCCAACCTTGGGTGAATCCCAGCAATCTGTTCATGGAGTATTTACTAGGTGGGCTTAGCATGCCTAAAGCAAGGAATCAGGATGCAAATAGACTTGACTTTTTTTAAGAGTATATGTGCATTTGTCCTGATTTTCTCTACCACAGCTCAAGATGTCCTAGTGTTAGGATGTGATTCCCTTTATCATGTTCTGGTGCGTTGTTGTGAACCAAATTATCTTGTTGCAAATTCAATAACCTGCCTTCAGGATCAGTTAGCAAGAAATATAGAGCTTTGTTCCATGAAAGAACAAAATCTTGTTAAACTTAATAGCCTCAGAAATATCCTCAGTAACAAAGCAAGGACGATAATAAAAGTTCTGAAAATTACAGATGTTTTGCTTTTAATCAGCTTTGAAAATTTTGATCTAATTTGGAACGTGGTTCACAGATGATCATCTTGCTTTTTGTAACACAAAAAGTTTGTTCATAAGGTGAAAATGCACTGTGTGCCAAGATTCAGGTTGGAGCATGTTTTTATGGCTATCTAATAAACTCTGAAAATAGGGGTTTATAATGGAAATGCTGACTGACTCCTTAGTCTAACAAGGCTAGCGGATGCCGCTGTAATGTACTGTGTAATTTATAGGAGTCACCTGTTAAGCCATCTGGGACAGAAAGTTTCCCAACTTCTAAAATGTTTGTAACTTGATTAACCTCATGAACTTCATTTTACAATGATACCAAATACAGTCTATGCCAGCCTATCATATTCCTGGGCAGCTGTTCTGTATTTATGCAAGACAGTTAAAAAGAGCCTTTTTAATTAGCCAGAAATGAGTCGTGGTGGAGGTTAAAAAGGTGATGCTAGTGCTTTGATTTATTGTTTATAGGTGTCATATGGAATGAGAACTGGGGTATAATAAAAGATTCTGGTGTTACTCTTCAGCTAGGAAAAGTGTTTTTTAAAAGGAGGCTTGGGACTCTTAAAAATTGGCTGTGGTATGTTAGCCCGTTGAGACCTCTACAGCCTGGAATAGTGAGCAGAAGAGAGATTACCGGAGAAGGAAGAATGATCAAAAATCGTGGGGTGTCACTTACAGGCATCACCTGGAAAACCTCTACCTGTGGATTTCTGGGAATAGTGATGTCTCTTGGAAGTGGAAACACTTGTCTTTCACGTATAAACCAGTGAGCAATGAGAAGCATCAGTAGTTCATCTCAGTTTTATTTTTAATTTCTCCCCAAGCATTTTTTTCTTATCCGTAATCAGTTCCCGGGTTGCTTATTCAGTGACATACTGCTTCTAGCAACCAGGTGGCTGAGAGCAGCATTTGCATGTCTGCAGTTGGTTGATTTAGCATGGAGCATTGCATCTATTTTGCTAAAGCAGATCCTTTTCTTGCACATGATGTGAAACTAAGATACTGAAGTGGTCATTAAAGATGCTGTGCACAGGAGTGAGAGGAATACTCATCTTTTTCCCACACTGCAATTGGAGTACTTAACATTTTGCACCCCGTTGAAGTGTCTATGAATGTAACTTGACATTTTCACCCTGACTGTTGCATGCTATTGCTCAATAGTCTTACACAGATGCTAACATCCAGCGAGCATCCAGCTAGCAGTAGTCTTCAGACCGCTCTGCAGATGAGCTTGGCCCTTGTAGTAGAGCCAGCGCTGTCTGGACAGGCAGTCGGAGACTGTGGAGCTGCTTCCTATGGGAATCAAGAGCATCGCAGGCCTCAGCACCTTCCAGGCCACATGCAAGAGGCTCCTCTCCCAGTTTTGTCCTCCCTGAGTATGTGCAGAGCAGATGAAATGTGGGGAAAAATAAATCTCAGTGTGAAGCCCCACACAAGGAAGCGCCGGTCCTGCCCATGCAGCCCTCCACCCTTGGGGAGCAGGTGAGAAAAACTTCCGAAATACAGAGCGATGCCATTGCTGGATGTGTTACTGCCAGTGCTCAGAAGCGGGGTGTAGGGGTGCTATCGTGTTATGCATGTAGTAGAACAGACCCACAGTTCTGGCGCCTTCTCTTCATTGCAATATTTAGCTACTTATGTATTTTTAAGGATGACATGCTGTATGAATGTAAAATAATACGTCAGTAATTGGAACATTTGATGCTTGAAAATATGCGAGGATTTTGGAGCGATAGTGAGCCCACTGCTGCAGATTAGCTCTCAGCATGATACTATGAAAACGAAGTGAGAGGGTATTAATTAAATGTAGGGAGATGATGTCTCCTTACCATGTAGTCTGTATGACTGGAAAACTCTACTGTCCTTTACTATCCTTGTACTATCCTGGACTAAGATACTTAGAGGGAGTGTAGAGATATGGCATTAACATGATTTGAAGCTTGTGTGAATATATGTGGAGATGTCAGATTTTTCACCAGGGAAAAATACAGGGCATGCAAGGACTCTACCTTCACAAGGAAAGGCAGAGCAAAATCTACTGGATGCAAATTAATACCAGACCAACACAGCAGAGAAATGATTCTGCTCACTTTAAAAATGAACCATATATAGCTTCAGGAATGTTTTGCTTAAAGTATTGTTTGCTCTTTTCTCTGTATGTTTATTAAAAGGAAAGGGGATGCATCTAATAGCAGTTAAAGAACATATCTTGCTCAAAAGATGTTTTTCATCATGCAGTAGTTTTCACCATGCTCCTCACTGAGGGGAACTGGGATTTATATATTTTGCCAGATAAAAATATTGAACTAATCGTAGGCAATTTTATATGACTTCATATTTTCAGAAACAAATTCATTTACAAATCAGATTCAATCACACCTCAGGATATAATAATAAAATCCAGATTTGCATGCCACTAGAGATAAGTTCTAGCAAAATCACAGACTTCAGGAAGTAATTAAAGTATACGCTGTATACAATATATGTGATTTAAAAATTTCCCTTTTGCACAATATAAGCAATATCCAGAGAGGGTGTGGGATTTTGGTAGAACCGGTTGAATGATATTAATAAAAAGTGGACTAGATTGTAGCTTTGGGCTCATTCCAGCACAGGGACTATTGCATAAACTTTACTGCATCCCAGGAGCAGCCCTGGGAGATGCCTGACTTAAGGTGTTGCAGAAAAATATGTCTCAATATCTGCTCTGCCTGGTAGGTTGATTGCCACCTGCGCTAACCTTTCTCTGGTGGACAAAGCACACGTGCAACCGTGGCCTTGCAGCTGGCCTGCAAATACAGGCATATTTGGGGTATAGGCTACTACTAAAGCAGTTTTTGCCTGCAGGATGCTGAGAGCAGTGCCCTAGCTAAAGCAGAGTGCAGGCTCTGTCGCCCATGCTGAGCTGAATCCATTTTCTTTGGCTCAGAGCATCCCCAGCAGCACAGAGGTCTATGTGCTTGGTTGCACAAGGACTGTGATTATTCCTGGGTGACCAGCACAGCTTTGGCGGGCCTGGGGAGCTGGACCTCCATGCCCTGCCATGGTCTCCCCTGCTCCTCAACAGAACCGAGGTCATCCCTAGCAGGCAGCATGGGACTGGCGTGGAGGCTGTAGGGGCCATCAGTTGCCCTTACTATTAAACTGATATTTCCTGTCATTGTGTATCTTTGGAGAATAGGGCACATGCTCTGCTTTATGCCACCAGCAGCTCTCGCAGGCGCAGTGCTGGTTTGTCCTCAGAGGTCCCCTGGGTCTCCACCCAGGGATGAAGGTGCCACTGGAGAAGCGGAGACATGGATCTGTCTCTTGAGAGGGGTGCATTTGGCTCGCTTCTTCCCACTTAGCCTTTGCTCTCCAAACTGAAGGTGATTCATGGCCTCCTAAAATAGGGGTCTAACATCAGTGAGATGAGTCATCTTCAGGAGGTGGAGGCCCTCCTTCCTCTCCAAGCCTAGACAAGTAGCTTGGACCTGGCAGCTGACTCCCTGGCTTGAAACTAGAGCAGGTGAATTCCCTCCTGTGAAACATGAACACGGTCTCGGAAAGGGCGCCTTACCCATGGATAGAGATATCCTTGCCGTTAAACGTGGGCGGTTTATTTAGTCTCCAGTTTTGACTAGCAGGCTTTAGATTCTGCTGTGCCGGTGCCAAGTCGAAGTCCTTGATCATGACACAACGTTCTGTCCACCGCGTTGAGCCGTGTCTCAGAGCATCCTGGTGCCCACGTCCCTCGGTGGGCTGGCCGGCTGCAGGGCTGGCAGCCGCGCGGAGCTCCCATGTCCCCGGCCGGGGGGTGACCTCATGTCCACCTTCTGAAATTTCCCCCATTATTTTACATTACGAGCGTCTGCTAAATGGAGAGTAATTCTGTCCTAGAGCTTAAAAAATGCTGCTAGCAGCTCTTTTTTCACATCGGTCTACATGCCACCTACATACTACCACTATAAAATATGACTCTTACATATTGTTTTTAGTGTATTTATAACAGAAGTGTTTATCAAAGATTTCAGCCTTTACTCTCTGTCACTTTTTCATATTACTATTATAAAAAAAAATCCACAGGAAAAGGTACAGAATTTCCTGTTACGAAAAATTGAATAAAATATTTATTTCCAGGCCTCATTAATCACTGCAGTTCCTGTGGCTTCATCCTCCCTAGCGGTCCAGGCTCCTGAACAGACTCTATCTCCTGGAAGGAGCAGAGGCCTGTCTGTGTCTTGGTCCTGTTACTCCACAGACCCACTGTTTGCTGAGTTCCTTTTGAGACTTCTGCTTTGTCCTGTCAATTCTCCTTGTTTTGTAACAAGCCTTTTATCAAATTAGATCCTCATTGCCAGCAACTTCTTTCTTTCCCATATGTTGCTCTCCTCTCCCTTCCTGATCAGCCTGTTGTTTTTCATGGTTGATTATCTATAAGTAACTAACACATTACCAAAATCAGAAATCTGCTCTTCAAGGTTATGGAGGTTGAAAGACAGACTGCATCAATCACTTTTTTTTTTTTTGGTGATTATTTTCTTAGTTCCACTCCATAGTGCTTTCTAACAGACTCTTGAAATATGGATAACGTTAGTCACAGTTTTTTGGGGAAAAGAAGTATCTCCCCATCTCTCTCAGATTTTTCCCTGGAGGTCTATTTATTTAGGTCTGAGCTTTGCCAGACCACTTGATGCTTCTAGTAACACACAAAGGCAGTTACAGTGTATTAACAGAGCCAGAAATGTATGCTGAAGTAATTAAATGCAGAGCACTGATGCAGAAAATTAGTGAAAAATTAGTGTAAAATTGCAATAACCACTGTGCTGGGCCTTGACTGCGAGGCAAGTTGCAATGTGGAAAAAAAAAAGGGGGGAAAGATTTTGTTTAAGTCACAGGCCTGGAAGTGTTTGGTTCTAGTTTTGTGTGGCCCTGAGCAACTCACTTCCACTCCTCACCTGTAAAATAAGGGGGAATTACTGTCTACTACAAATGGATAAATATATCAGTTTTTATAAATTACTTCTTAATCCTTTGATACAAAAGACACTGACACCACAAAGTGTTATTAACACTTTTTTTTATCTTAGAAGACTCCAGAAGGAAGCTCTAACTTGCTTACATATTTTGGAGAAGAGTCTTATGGTAAAATCAGATGTTCCTTAGCTTTTGGCAGAACTCCACCTTTCTCGATTCCTTCCACATCCAAAGCAACCCTACTGTATTTATTCTTTGGCTCATAGCAAGATCTTCCCACCTTTCTACTCTTGGTCCTCATTCCTGGGCTCAGGCTGCTCCGCTGGGCAGGCTGTAAGACAGAACCGTTGTCATGAACCAGGGCTTCAGATGCAGCCTCAGTGAGGCCTTGGTGGAGCAGGTCTCGTATGACAATGTCCTGTGTGACATGTCCTTGTGGTCAGCAAAGCGGGTGACACGTAGGGTTTCTCCCAGGGGGGTTATATAAGTAAATCTCGGAGGAGGAGGCTCCAAATGATACAGGTTTAGAAAGAAACTGTTGGGGTCTGATAGAAAAGACAGACTAGGTCATTGTTTATTTGCATTTTGTTATCAAATATAAACATTTTGGTCATTTTTATTGCCATTTGTTGAAGTCTGTGGGTTAAGAAACATTTTTTTGGGTAGTGTATTATTGTATTAAATATGTCCCAGGGAAAAGACAAATTCCAATCTTGCATGCCCATGTTAGACTCTGGAAATGGCAGAAAGAAGAGTGCAAGAAAGAGGGAAGAAAGGTAATGCTAGAGGTACTTTGTTTCTGCAGCAAAAACTTGGAGAGTCCTTGCTTCTGCCAGGTAGAAGAAGCAGATTCTTCTGAGAAATGATAGGAGCCAACAGAAACAGAAACAGCTCTGAACAGGCAAACTCTGTTATAGAAGTTGCAGCAGAGCCAAATCAGGCGTTTGCTGCAGAGCTTTTAGGGTAGGTCGACCACTGGGGCAAGAGGCACATGGAGAAAGCAGGAGAAATTGGGGCAAGGAGATCAAGGGGAGTCAACTACAGATGACCCATTTTTGGATAGCCCAAGTTAAACCAAACCAATTCCTGCTCTGAGCAGAAGATGAAGATGAGTTGATGGAGCGAATCCTTATCTAGATGGATTCTTATATGGCAAGCTGATGTCCTTTTTCTCATTTTTTACTAAGCACATAGTCATCTGGAATTGTCCTGTCACCATCATTAACATTTTCTGTGAACATCTGGGAAGTGGAAGAGGTCTGATTGGCCAGGGACAGCTTGATACTATTTTATTTCATAAATACTATTATGAATACTTTCATACTATTTTATATCAATAGATTTTGCTGTCAATTTTGTTACGGAGGATGTCTAGACACCCTGCTTTTGCCTCTCTTGCTGCCAGGACCATGGGCCATTAGGCTGAATGCTGTTTTGACCCCCTTTCCCTAGCTAGCCACTGCCTGCAGAGGCACCACTGCAGCAAAGCATGGGGAGAAGGAGACAAAGACTGCAGAGAGAGACTGGGAAACTGAGGAGAAGGGGACATGCAGCAGGCTGGAGGGCCAAGGGCAAAGGGAATGGTATCAGAATCAAAAATAAAATAAAATAAAATAAAATAAAATAAAATGCTCAAAAAGCATCCAAATTTTAAGAAATAATGAGAGTATCATGAAAGCATGCTGACGAGAGTGGGAAGAAGTACCCAGAAGGAGTAAATAAAGGAAATTAGAAAGAAAGATGGTGGGTTTGAGAAAGGAGAAAAAAATGCAATATATGCCAGAGAAAGTGAAGAAACAAGATAGGACGGGCATAGGAGAAGGAGGAACCTCTCAGATTGCTGCCTGTGAGGAGAGGAGGAGATGAGCCCGCTAGAAACCCCACTGATGAGAGGAGCAGAGTGGTGGGATGGGCTGCGCATGGATAGAGAAGGATGCAGCTGTGGTGGTTCTGTGAGAGAGTTGTCTTTTGCAGGACCCTGATCTGGCAAAATTCAATGGGAGCTTGATTTTACCCATCAGTGAGGGTCTTGGGATTTAACATCATAACATGTTGATATTACACAGCTGTCAAAGTGTGTGATTTGCATTTATATAGCCCCTGTTATTCCAATGTGGACTAAGAAAAGACTGCACCATGCCAAAACATTCACTATTTGAACATGATGAAATATTACCTCACTAACACTGCATGTGTTATGAACAACTTTAATTAATTAGTTCAGAGCCGAAAGGTTAAGCACACATGGATTATCCAATGTAATTCCGAGTGGGGAGGGCATATGTACAAAATAATCAATCCAGGGTTTCCAGTGGGAACGTTTCTTCCTCCCTGCCTCAAGGCGCTCCTTGCCACTTGTTGAAGCTGGGCTGAGATGCCTCTATATTGCATGTGCTCACATAGAGCCCCCTTGCAAAACCATCATGTGATTTGTTTTTTGCTTGAGGAGACTCCTTGGGGACTGTTTCAAGAAAACACTTCTGATTTATTCCCAGAACCATGTGGAAAAAAAATTTAGCATGGGATTATAAAATCACGGTGATGCCTGGGCAGCTGGAACTCAGAGCAGCCTTTGGTGCTTGTATTTCTGGGACTGACACCTCTTTTTTGGGTACAGGAAGATAAGACAGCTCAATGCCATGTGCAGCAGAGTGATGCTGGAAAGATGACTGGGGATACTTCAACCTGATTATTGGCATATTTTCATGCAATTTTCTCTTTATACTCTTGCAGTGCCTGCAGTCTGTGTTGCTGCACTCGGTACAAAGTTACAGAGAAAAAAAAGCATCCTCCCCAGAATGATTGCAGTTTCCATGATTTATTTGAGAGAAAGCAGTGATTCATTTACTCCTTTCTGGTTCTTTGCCCCCTGCTACCCACTTGTGAAATGTTTATGCGAGCTTCTCTCTGCTAGCTCAGACTTATTTAGCAATTATTTAAACTTTGAAAATAAATCCTTTCTTTCACTTATGGATTTCCAGGAGTGTTTCTCACATGTTTCTTCTTAACTATTTCTCTTTGTAAGAGTCTAAGTCTGTGTGAGAGGTTCTGTAAATGTCTAAGGCATTCCCAGGGGCAAATCTTTATGAATCTGTTAGAAGAGAAGGTGTCAGCCCTCTTTCACCTAAAATTGCAGTGATATGAGCCCCATCTCAGGACGCAGGAGACCTGGAAACTCTAAGCCACAGCTCTCACCTCTCAACTGATTCTCCTAACAACAAACTTTCAGCCCACCAGAGGATGTTTTAATCTGTATAAACACGCATTTGTTGGAGCAGGGACTGGAGTCTGGTTATTTTCTCTCACTAATGATGAAGCTACCAAGTCATTCACGTGCGGCGTGTCACGAAGATTTAGAAAGGCAAAGGAGCTCTTGAGAAGCAGGGGCAGTCCTGTTGCAGATGTGCAAAGGAAGGCTGCGATGCAGTACTTGCCTGAGCAGCGGCAAACACCACTGCAGATCTGCTCCCTGCTTGACCTGTGGCCAGGATTTGATGAAGAGTAGGGCATCTATAAAATGAGGTCCAGTTTTACCCTTCTGTATTCTATATCCTTGCATTTAAGGACTTTTCTTTTTTAGCAGAAAGGGGCACAAAGTCCCTCAACTAGTTGAGGTAATTGAACCTGACTGCCACATACCAGGTGAAACTTAGCCCATCACGTATGAAATAACAGGGAAGAGGCAGCTTCTCAAACCCAAGGGCTACCTGGACACCATTGATGCTACCTACTCCTGGAAAGAGAGTAACTTGGTTGTGTGCAGTCACATTCTCCATCGAAACCTGGCTCCATGGCACTTCCCCAAGAGCACCACAGCAGTCTCACCCGAAGGGAGGGCATGCACAGGTAAAAGTAAGGACTTGTGAACAAGTAGCTTGCTAAAGAGGGCTGGAGAAACTTATCTAGATGGACTTTCCACTTCTATATTGGGCAGCCTAGCACAGCTGAGGTCACTTTATTCATGATTAATTTTATTCACTTTTATTATGATAGAGTGTGCTTTCTTTTCTCTTCTCCTTTTTAAAATCTGCTTAGTTCCCCATTAATTTTAAAGGCTTCTTTGTGTGCTTGAAGTCAAGTGTACCCTTTAATATTTTCTGAATTGGGCATACTCAGCACCTTCCGTGACCAAGCTTTAGCATGGAGCTGAAACAGATGGAAAATGGTAAAATGCAAACATTATCCCAGTCCTTCTGAGTTTTGCATTATCATGATGACTGTATATTTCTATGGAACAGCCATATGCAAAGGGATGCATTTGTCATTTTACTTATTCTTTGCTTTTCAGTGTAGGAAACTTTTCGGAAGTAGGCGTCCCAAGGAAGATTGCATTTGATGGATTTACTCCAGAAATTTTGCCAAGGTAAATTTGAAAAGTGAAGTCATAATTTTCACATGAAATTTCAGGTATAGAAGACTTCTTAAAAGCTTCACTGCCATTTAAAAGCTAAATGGAGGTTTGTGCTTGTTTAATTTAGCTTTGATGATTGACTTAAAGGTGTTTCTCTTTCTGGATATTTTGGGTTGAGGACTGAACAAAATGATTGATATGGAATGTCTTCATATGATGTGTATGTTTATTTGAAAAAATAAAGCATTTAGGACCAAACCCAAGACCAATAGTAAGACACATGAGATGTGCTCACAGGGAGATTTTTTCCCAGCATCCTTATGGAATGCATCACTCCCTGCGTGGGATAAGCTGGTCCAAAAGCCCACAAGTCCTGCAGATTTCCTGAGAGACCAAGGAAAAATACATAGAGAGCAGGGTGCTGCCAGGATGGTTGGCACCAGAGAGCCCTTAATAAGAAGTTCTCCCAGCAAAGAGGAGCTGCATGTGAAGAGGAGGAGCTTGGCAGCAGCAGCATGCGGGGCTTGGCTTGGATGGCCTTGGTGGAGCTCCCTGCTCTCCTCTTCAGCAAGTTGGGTCACGGAGGTGTGAGAAAGGCACTGCAAGCTCGACACAACTGTGAGGGCCTGCCATGCACAAACACAAGGCAGCAAGAATGGGGAATAATCCCTGCACTTGCACAGCAAAGAAGGGTGTTATCCGTAGGATTTTTCCTGTGAACATCACCTCTAATAGTTGCCTCCTGATGGCCTTGAGTAGTTTCCGCTGCCCCAGAGAACGTTAGGTTTCAAGTCACATCCAGGCCACTGTGGTTTTCCAATATGCCTGGCTCCAGGTTTCCTCATATGGCCTTAGGAGAGCCTCTCTGCCCTGAAGAGGAGACTGTCGTAGTAGAAGTGACCAAAGGCTGCTTCTCCTGGCGAGGTCACCATGCCTGTAAGTCCTGCATCTTGCTTGTTTAAGCAAAGTTCTCTGAGTTCAAGGAGTCCAACTAACTGCTGCAGTAGGAATGCAGAGCA
Source organism: Tinamus guttatus (assembly GCF_000705375.1). The sequence goes on from NW_010589819.1 coordinate 32,661, forward strand.
GGAGGGGGTGGGTACTGAAATGGAAATCATTTTCCATTTTCATTGCTTTGAGCTAGTCTTTGAAAGTGGCTCTTTTACCTGAGTCCACAGCTTCTGAACATGGACTTGCTAAACAGGAGAACAACATGAAAACATGCTCCAAATACTTCATGAGAAACTAACACAGAGTCACATTTTTACTGTGTTTTTTTTCTTACCATTAAATGGGACTGGATGAGAATCCTGAGCACCATTTAATATTTCCCAGGCACTAATATTAAACGACCCAGCAGCTTGTGGTACTTAAGGTTTCAGGAAAAGCAACAAATGACTGCAACTTCTTCTGATCCACATCAACAAGACCACAAACCACTGATCTCTTAAAATATAGCGCTCTCAGAAACCTTAGTAGACAGCTTTATGAAGGAGCTATAATTTTTCAAAACAAAATGAATGTGGAAAGGACACCTTTTGGCAAATAATTACATCTGTAATGGAAAACATACTGGCTCATTAAACTGTACTCTTAATCTTCCTCACATATTTATCAGCTTTTGATGGAGCAGAGTCTGGGATTTATAGTCTGTCCCATGTCCCACAGACCTTTTGTCCAGTAAAAAGGTCATCTGTAAATCTCACATAGGCAAGTGTAACATTTTCCTAACATAACATCATCTCAAAAAAAAAAAAAAAAAAAAAGGGCAGGGGGAGGGATAAGGCATGGCATTAAAAGTTAAAAGCTGCTGTAAACCTATGAAAATACATTTGTTCAGCTGAGCCCACATTCAGCCTGATTTGCTTCATTTGGAAACAGCTGAACCTGGGTAAGCTTGAGCTTGTAGTGAGAAATGTCAATTTAACATGTATTTGGTGTGCTAAAGGCTGCCCTGTTCTAATTAAAAATCCTCTGTGTTTTTATGGCAGCATTCTGGAGGCTGTCTTGATTTGCTGATGGATGCTGACAGGACTGTTAAAGCTATGAAACAACATCACTTGAACGTGGCACAAAATGAAGGGAAAAGCATTGCCATGCTGCTCTTGGGTGTCATTATCCCGATTAAAATTGGAGCCAAAATGAAAATAATCCCTGGGCTACGCATGTATGTATTTATTTATTTATTTATCCCTTTAAAATTACTTCATGGTATTGGTAGCTGTGCTTCCCAACAGGAACCCTTAAGTCACTGTGATTAAGTAAAGGAGCATTTCCTATTAACCCCTCTAGTTTGTGCCTAGAAATACAGATGAAAAGAAACACAGTGCACTGTGTGTCTGTATGAATATGGAACAGAGAGAGCTGGAAGAGATCCTGGCTATTAACATCTCCTAACACTGCTGGTTATTAGTAATTCTTTTTCAGTGCAGTTTCGAGAAGCACGTCAGAGGCCTTTGATATTCAATGAGAAGAGAGTTACATGGGTAAAACGTGACCTTTATTTTTATACCCTCAAATTACCCATGAAAGCTGAAAATGTCTGTTTTTCCCTTTATTTGACACGTTTAACAAAATTTTGGAGCCATCCAAATAATGGCAGGACCCGCAAGCAAAGAAGGCAAGTGTGCTGCAGTAGTAACTGGACTGGGGAGTAGCTGTCCCTGATGGCCCACATCAAACATCTCCCCATCCTTTCTGTGTGAGATGGAGGAAGAGGAGGGTCAGACATAAAGTGGACTTCTTGCACAAGGTTCAGACAGGGCCTCCATCCCAGCCTTGTAAGGAACAAGAACTGGATTAGCCTGATAAAAGATGTAGAGGGGGGAACAAATGAGCGCTCGCTTTCCATGCAGTCAAGATATTGAGCTAAAATTAACCAAGGCACAAAAGGATGGGAAAGGATATCTACACGGCAGCGTTGCAAACCTGGTGATAAATCTGGGTGCGCTGCCACCGCTGGACGCTGCTCGTAGGATGCGCGTGCCAGGAATGCAGAAGTGCCCAAACTTCACCTATTTAGGAAGAGTCAAGAGGGGAAAGGGAATGGCGGGAGGGGGAAACAGGCTGTTATCTCTGTCTGCATCACTGGGCATCCTTTCCCTTCCCTGCTCTCCTCCCCTGCCGTGGTTCGCAGTCCAGTTTGGGGAGAGTTACGATCAGAGACCAGAGTGCCCTGGAGAGAAGCAGGGCTTGGTCAGCGGCTCCGTTCCCAGCAGTTGTTGGGGTGCCCTGGCCAGGTACAAATATCCACTAGGAAACTCCCCGGCTCCTGCCTGGGCCCCGGCTTAGAGCTGGGCTGAGCTCCCCTGCTGCCAAACATGGATGGGCAATGGTTTTATTCTTATTCAATAGGGGTACTGCATATAGCTCCAATGGACATTTTTTAAGGAGGATGCTGAAAACTAGAGAGGACATACAAAAAGATTCAGACCATTCAGGTGTTACTGAAGTAAAAACTGGAGTCTGCTGAAGGCCGCGTATGGGAATCTCAGAATGTTTCTTGCAGCCCCGTGCTCCTCGGGCAGTTCACGTGAGGTTGTAGAAATGATCCTAAACACTTTTCCGTGAGAAAGCAAGAGATAGTTCTAATTTACTGATGATACAGATGAAAAATGGTAGTAGTGGGTTTCATTAAAGCCTCCTGACACTGTGTCAATGTGGATGATAAGACGGCAGTCCCATTCTGCCAGCATTAACACACTGGAGGATTTTCAAGATGTACTGAATCTTTTAAAATCTAGCATCTGCCAGAACTGAATTGTACATTAGAGCTAAACTCAGTGGACAGAAAAGAAATGACAGGACCGCATGCCATGATTAGGCTATAATTAGATTATAGCTAGATTATTATGTGAAAATAGAATAAATGTCAAAACACATATTTTGTAATGCATGAAAAAGTTGGAAATAACTCTGAAGGTGTGAAAGGTCTGAAAGACTTAAAACAAGTATAAGCCAATGAGATGAAAACAAAGAGAAAAATGATAAGTGTGATTTATTTAAAAACATTCTATTTGCTATCCAAAAGCCCTTGATGATCAAGCCTTGACAATCAACTTATATTGATTAAAAAAAAATTAGATTTTTAGTATTCTTCCTACTTATTAAGTCAATATCAAATAAAAGTATGAGGAAAAGAAGATCATTATAATTAAGAAATTAGGAATCCAAAGACATGATAACAGAAATAAAAAATCAGAAGAACAAATCAATGCCCATCAGAGTCACATACAATAAGAAAAAGTCTTGGAAGCTGAGGAGCGAAACTAATCCCAATAATACTGTACATTGAGAGAATGGAAATGAAAAAAGTGTCAACTGTAATGGAGAAACAATAGAAGTGTTAAATAAGTATTTCTATTATGCATTTGGGGAAAAGTCATGTGAATTAGTCATATTAGATGCTGATGCTGATACTGAAACACTTTTCAGTCCAACAGTTATTTGAGGATGTTAAACAGCAGCTACTAAATGCTAAACATTTTAAAATCGAGGTTCATATAATTTGCGTCACAAGAACTCTTTGGATGATTAATGAATTTTTCAGTAAGTCTTGGAACAGTTCAAAGTTTTGGAGGATGAAGCAAAAATCAAACTGCAACCTCAATAATTTTAAGCCTCTCAGTTTTATATTGATCATGAACAAAAAAGACTCAATTAATAAAGAATGAAGGAGCTTCATAGAATTAGTCCTCAAAACATAGTTTTTGGGAAAATAGCTCTGAAACTGAGCTGTTTTTTTGGGCAGAGGAATGGGGGGAGGATTTCCAAGTTGTTTTAAAATCAAGATTTGTAAAATATTTGATTTAATATTGGGCAATATTTTAATCCAGAACAACTTCCCTGGAGTATACTATTTGGATTAGATGCCATAATGCCATAATAAATGGATGGTCATCACTTCACAGGTCTATTTTTATTGGTGTCCTACATTTCTTGGTCCTGGTTTATCAATTTTTCTAACTGAAGATCCGGAAGGAAACCTTTGCTGGTGTTTGTGGATGATAGAAGATCAGGAGTTGTAGGTAGCAGACACAGGTGGTTACTCTGGAAGAGGCGTTTTCTGGGCCAAGCAGAGTGGCAAAGGTAACGTCACGTTTCTGGGGATGCAGAAAGGGACCCTGGTGTGTGAGACGGGGGGCTCTGCTTTCTCAGCAATAGCTCTCAAAAGGACACTGTCTTGCTAGGTAACCTCCTGAAGAAATTAATGACACCCGTGAACGTACAGACAGGATATCACGTGTAGGTGTAGGGAGATAGAAGGTGTAAAAGATTAGAAAGCATACCTTCCAGTGAAAGACACAGGGGGCTCCATGTGTTTATTTTAGAAGTTAGGATTTTAAGTCTTTACTTACTTATCTTTTCTCGTAGAACTGTACAGCGATCATGCGTATATATACATATAGTTATGCTGAAGAGATGAACTGGGGTTTCGAAAGGAAAGTGCCTCTTGTCTGTACCTTCTTTTCTTGCAGAAGTTAGAAGATAAAGGATGAATGCTACAGGTTTACCATATAAGGAACTATAGGAAATCTAGGAATCAGGAAGGCTGTAGTCCTATAGGGACTATAGGAAGAAAAAGGATAGTCCTGCGATTCAGGCAGGTGAATGCTGCTCAAGAGCAGCTCTCCACCTTTGTCTTTGCTACAGAAGACTTCTTAATGCCTTGGAAATCTTCATGGAATTTAACAGGGCTCTGGTGTGTAGCATCTTGTAAACCACACTGGAGGGCTGCAAGAAGTAATAAAATGGTTTTCATCTCATGATCATGTAGCAGAAATGTTCACTATGAAATATGTTAAGCTGCAGATCTGCATTTGTAGGGGAACACTTGAAGGTCATCACTGGACTGGGATTTGAGACTACTAAAGTACCTGGTAGTGTCAAGAAAGCTTTGCTGTAGGAAAGAGTCCTGCATGGTCAGAAATAAAAAAACAGATGTGATTAAATAGCTCTTTCCACATGCTGGGATTTGGTATGATTTTTTTTTTTCTGTGACATGAACTGGCTCTCCTCATGTGCAGATGGGCATACGTGCATATACAAAGAAGACTGGTTAAAACACACTTTAATGTACCACAGTGCAGTTCTGTGAGATCATGGGAAACCATTTTAAATATGTGATTCATGAGAAAAATTGAAATTAGCTTGTAAAGACATATGTTTAGAGATTAATGATAGAATAATGTCTTAGGTTCTCTTTAGGAAACAAGTTACATCATTACTCTCACTAGACCTACAGGATGGCTTTTCACTGTGTTGTCTGAGGCTTCAACAAGATGATAATTTAATTTTATAAATAATAGATCTGTTAAGAAAATATTCTTTCTCCCTTTTGAGCTAGCTAATGTCCACATTATTACCCAAATTGCTGTAAATAAGCTGATTACGTATCTCTATCTCTAAGATGCTTCTATTTTGTGATTTTTTTGTTTGTTTTGACTTTGTTTTGATCTCTGCACAAATATGGAACAGTAAGCTAAGAAACTTTTGTTTTTCTCTTTGTAACACATTTGCTTCCTATGTATCTTTAAAGGAAAGATATTCTCAGCGTATCCTATTCACAGGGGAATGTGTCCTGAGCGTGATGCTGGCACCACAGAAAATAAGGTCTTGCTAGGAAATGCAGCCACACATGCAAGTTAAGACAGGAGGTGCTTTACACTCCTGTGAAACATTGCCACAACAGTTCAAAGTTGGAATATTTTTCCTTCGGCTGAGTGTCCTCCAGTCTCACCTCATTTTAAGAGCTTTATTTTATGATTAAAAATGCACTTTTCCTGAGAGTGTTAATGTAGTCACAACGCCAGGCTTTCCACCAAAACCACGTGCCCATCGGAGAAGAGGGCAGGGAACACAGAAAAGGCTGGGCTGCGAAACCAGCACCTTGTTGCAAAATCGGAAGCCCGGACTAGCAATTTCAACGTGCTCTTTTCAGACCAGCTCAAGCACATCAAGCACTGCACCAGGGAGAGCTGGGTCTGCCCCCAGGCAGTGTGACGGCCTGTGGCTGGGACAGAGCTGGAGGGTGGGCTCTGGTGTTTCCACCCGTTTCAAAGCCACACGCTGGCTGCCTCCTGCCTTTGTGCCAGCTGCCTTTCCCACGTGTGCTGGACACGAGTGTGAGGCCACAGATGTGTCTGCCTGGGCTTGTCCAGGCGTGCAGTTGGGTTGCAATTAGGTGGGAATCTCAGTTTGGTTTCCCAGGAACTGGGAAATGCTCCCAGGTGTCATGGGGATGACGTGCTGAAGCTGCGTGCCTGTGAATGAAGAGGTACACAGATAATTTAGCAGGAGGTTCCATGTAAGTGTACCTATATAAACAGTAATCAGCAAAGTGAAACTGCTTTTGAGGATTATTTATACAGGTCTGAGCTGCGCCCTGCAACGCTGAGTTTATAGAAAAGCCCAGCCAGAAAACGTTCTGCACCCAAATATCATAACAAAAGTGACACCCAGGATAGTAAAGTAAATATTTAATTTCTTCATCTTCCTATATCCATCCCAGACAGCCAGCTAACTCTAATAATACTTTACGCTATAATACTTTACAAATACAAGATTGCTGCATTAATGTAATTGTTTTGATAGATACTTGTGAGTTCATTTTTCACTCTCTGCCAGTAATGGCTTTCCAATTGCAGGACCAAGTACTGGGAGCTGGCTTTTTGCATGCTGTAAATGTATCAAGCCTAAAAGCCAAAGTAGCTTTTGAAACACTAATAATATCACTCAGTGCCTATATTACTCTTTACATCTTCTGAGTCTTTTACAAATAGCCATCAATGAAGTATGATAATAGCGTTCTTGTTTGTAAACCTGTCTCATTACTCCTGCTTTGTGTCTGGGAGAATAGCACACTGATGCTTCAGATGACTAACCTCTGAAACGTAGCTGGACATGGTTCTGATTGTCCCTGTATCTCTCACAATAGCAGGTTAGAAATTGTGTCTTACAGTTTTGGAAAAAGGGTCTTCCTTGCCACAGTGACCTGAGAGGGGCTCGGTGCAGCGAGGGCTGCAGCTCCAGCTGTCCAGGCTGCCTCCAGGCTTCCCTTCACCACCCGCCAGGACTACAGGCTCTTTGGGCACAGGGCATCTTCTTTCCACTTGGACGGTGTCCACTGAGGTTTTGGTCCATGATTAGGACTTCTGGAGCGTAACATGAGTAAAATGGCATCAAAGAGGACTTTTCTGGATGCTAATAGTGGCAAAACACATGGCTGGGATCCTGAGAGGACATTACACATTTCCTGCGGGCTGAAACTGGGGACAACAGAAGAAAAGGGCAGCTGGAATGAGGAAAAAAGCAAGTGGGCTAGGAAATGTGAAGAAACTCCTTCAAATCCCCAAATGTTTTATGGGTCAAAATTCCTAGCTGCGCGAGAAGTGTCTGCTGACAGGAGGCGGAAGTGATTTTGGCTGTTTCTTCCTCCCACCATTCACGCGTGTCCCAAGGACCTGGCCCAAGCGTGTCCTGCACCTCCCTGTCCAGAGCACTTCCCAAATTCCTGGCTCCATGGGCTGCTGTTGCCCGGACGGTGCCGTGCCCTGCAGCAGCTGGGGACACACTGCGTGTTCCTGTCTGAGCACGGCTGCAAGACCCTTGTGTTTGCATCTCTGGAAGTAAACTGGACGTCAAATACGTTTCCCATCTGGCATCTATTAACGTGGTGTGTGTGTGTGTGTGCACAAAATGCAGACACACTCTCTGATTTCCAATATAGAATGAAATACAAGTTTCAGATGATGTTTTAATTTTGCCTCTTTTGTTAACTAGAAAGATCCTTTATTTTAGAGTTAGTGCAAACTGTTTCACTTAACATATTATCTGTAACAGATTGCATAAGCTTGACCATTATCCGCATTAGTCATCACTTTAGACTACGGAATATAACTCACGGCAGTCTGGATTTAATGAATGTTTGAATTAACCTATACCTAATTTCTTGTGTTTTAAAACCTAAATCTCATTGAAAGCTGAGCTTTGTTTACTTCCCAGAATTGATCTGAGGGCCATTTGGAACACTTAACGTATTCTAAAATGTGATTGTATCAACAATACATGTTCAAGTTTGTTTTAAACTGAGTTTTTCTTCTCTAGTTTACATAAATCATTTAAAAAAATCGTTCACTTTTTTGGATCATAATGTACTCACTTGGCTTTTAGACCCACATTGCTCACAGGCCAATTTTTCAAACAGGATTCTAAAGCTATTTGTGGATTACTTTCTGTTTGCTACTTGTAATCTGCATTCCTGAGGTAAGCATGCTAAAATGACTGAGGATTTTCATCCAGCTAAGTGATTATACTAAATAGGGCAATTTGGGGTGCTCTTAGCTTCTGTGTTTAAAAACACAATGCAGAAGAAACCAGTACCACATTTCCTGTTAAACCACAGAGGGCACTGTTTGTTCTTAATATAAAATGACCTTATTGCATAGATCCTTGCCACTCTTCATTAAGCAATTAACATAAGAGCTTAAAATTAGCCATTTTATTCCTTTGCTGCTTCTTTGGTTTAAAAGTTAACTAGGTATTTCATAGTCACAAACACGCTCATATTCTTTCAGTGTTTGGTTGTGACTATTCTGTATTTTTTGGAACTTCCTTCCTTTCCCATTACTGCCTCATTACACTGTGTAGAGACAGTTTCCTTTATAGCTGAGTTTCTTGAGACTTAGTGCAAGAAATTGCCTCAAGGTTTTTTCATGGGAGGCAAGAAAGGGAGGCAAGGAAGCACTGATGTTAACTGGAGATTCTGGCCTTCCTTGAGATTTTTTCTTCTGGATTATGTAAGTAAGTGGATGTGTGGTATGAGGGTGAAAGTCAACAATTTATTTATCTATGATGGCTCTTTGAAAAATTGTAAACACAGCAAATAGCTTTTTTTGATCACAATTTCTATTGTCTCCATAGAAAAAATGTCATTTTGGAAAAATTCTTCCACAACTCTACCTGACACAGAAAAAACAATAGCAAAATGTACGATTTTTTTAAAAAATATTTGCATCCTTGAATTCTATTATATTCATTTTGTTTCTATCAAAATGTTTAAAAAGGAAAGCAAACAAAAATACACAAGTTCCATGTATAACACAATGGATTTGTATTGCACTGGAATTGTACTGATGCCAAGTGGCCCCCAGATCATTATAGATAGACATACATAGCATCATATATAGTGTATTTTTAAAAAAACACAATTAGCTGAAATAGCTAAAAGGAAAGAAATATACCTGCTCATCAGATGAACAACAGATTAGCGGCAGAATTCTGATTCATCTGCCCTGATGTCAACCATTGTGCAGGGTGGGGGCATTTTAAAAGCTTCCAAGTATTGCTTATTTTACTGTTCACTCAAAGGTATATAAGGCCTCGTATATGTAGCTCCTGCTTCTCCCTAACAGCAATCCCTACGGACATTGCTGGCTAATTCAGTTTGTTGTTTGCCCTGAGGCTTGGATAATTTTCACTTTACCCACCTACGTACGAGGCCAGTGCTGGGATGAGTGAGCTGCTCTGCAGTTCTTGGTGCAGCGCCAAGCAGCATGAGCCAAGAGCAGTGGGTTTTGCTTTGTCAGTGCAAAACAAAGACCTGGATGAGTTAGGGCAAAGATGACATTATTAGGTAGAGGCAAAAATGACATTATTAGGTCTCAATTGGAAAGGATTGCAGGAACGATATTTCTCCCTCGAAGATAGATTTGGCCTGGATCTCCTAATGGGTTTGGAATGACCTATAAGTTATTCAAAGCTTCCAAGAGCACTGGTATGGCACCAACATTTTGTGTATTATTTGCTGAAGTGGTAAAATGAGGAAGGTTTTGCCACTGTTAATCACTCTGGTGAACACCAGTCCTTCCCTTCACAGAATCATAACATAACTGAGCTGGTATGAGATCTCACAAGCTCTCTAGCACAACCTCCGGCTCAAAACAGGGCCAGGTTGCTCAGGGCCTTATCCAGTTGGGTCTTGAAAACCTTCAAGAACGGAGCCTGCAAAACCTCTCTGGACAACCTGCAGCAAGGCTTAATTATTTGCTAAGTGACACTTTTTTTTCCTCCTAAGATCAAGGTTGGAGCTTTCTTCCTTTATTTTATTCCTGTCATGCATTGCCTTCCCTCAGCACTCTGCTGTGAAGAGTCTGGCACCATCTTCTTCACGACCTCCCCCAGGTAACGTCTCATCGCGAGCACAAGGAAGCTATGGAGGATTCTGTTGAAAGTCATTCTCCATTGGGAAAGACTCGCCGGAAAGGTGCTGTTCTTGGGTCTGTACTTAAAAGGACATTTCATAAAGACAGCTACTGGAGCCTATCCAGAGAAATAAAAAATCACATTGCTGGTGCCTAGGGTTTTTCCTTTCAAAAAATGAGACTGTGTGTTGAAATTCCCCTGTGAGAGCAGTATGTGTAGCTGTTAATGGGGGAAGAGTTGACCACATTAAAGAGCAGGCAATTATTTTAGGTGCTTTCTACCTCTTGCTGCCCTCATCTCTGCCCCAGAGCCGTGTGGTGCCTCCTGCCAGGCAGAGGCCAAGGAGTACCCTGGCCACTGAGGGCATTGCTCGTGGTGCTGGTCCACCCAGCAAGATGGGGGCAACATCTGCTGCTGCAGGGGAAAAGCAGCACTTTCGGAGCTGCACGTCAGATCTTCAATTTAATTTTCACTAGTTGGCGCTTAATGCTTCGAATACTGAAACACCTCCTTTGATGAAATTTAGCAACTCATCCCTTGCTACAGCACAAAGGAAGATTAATTATGGAAACTTTTTTTTTTTTTAATATGTAGTAGGAAAGGCCTGAGCTGTTGTTAAAAAGACCTGAATATGAGATCATTCGTACTAGCAAACGACCAAACTCTTTGGCACAACTGGAACGTCACTTTCACTCAAGGCCCTGCTATGGACAACGGTGTTATCTGCAGGTAACGTTACATGTTTGTGTATGTATTTTAGGATTGGGTCTGCATTTACCACTGGAGAGTTATAAAAACATTTGGATAGTTCTACAGAAGAATTTGATTTTACAAAATAGTTTTCTTGTATTTCTTTGCTGGTCTGATTTTCAGAAACTGGAAACTTAATCTGGGAAATAGGGCCACAAAGTCATTACAAAAGCTCTGCACAGCACAACTCTTGCTGTTTTTGGCTTTTCTTTCCCTTGCACGTGCCAATTCATTCCTAGCTATGCTTATCGAGGGATCATAAGCATTTTCCATCTCATTTAATTTTTGAACCCAAAGTTCCGTATTCTGTAGCACAGAATATTGTAAATGCTTTAATTTGCTAAGTTTAGGCATATCCTGAATATCTAAATAACATTAAACATAAAGTTCCTTTGATTTCTTCCTTTTAAGTGACGTAGAGTGAATTTGTAGAAGAAAAAGCAGTACTTACGTTATCCATAATGCATCTGTTTATGTTTCCAACTGGTGTACTTTATCACCAAGTCATTGGTTTATATTATAAAATGATGGTTGTGTAAAAAGTAGTTAGCAGAAACCACAGGCGTGTCTTTGAAATAACACTAATGGTCAATTTTGATGAAATATATAAGACTTTGTGAAAATGATTTAATGAAGAAATGTATTTTCTTTACTTCCTATCAATAGTGACTACATCAAAGTCCTTTAATTTCTGTTACACAACTAAATGTATATATATTTTTTCTATCTGGGATTCGTTTGAATTAGTGAGCGCCATATAATAATCAAGACACTTAAAAGCAAGTGAATTTGATCAGAGAAGAACTAATTACCAGTATAAAGGGGGAAAATACCCACTAATTACCAGTATAAAGGGGGAAAATACCCACATGTAATGATTTCAGATAGAAATACAGTTAGTTGGTAACCTTGTGGATCAGGGATTCTATCTTTCTAATACTCATTAAGTTTGCAGAACTGAAGCTCCTTTTCTACTAGCTGAGTTTGTATATGCAAGAAATAAGAAATAACAGTGGCTGATAAAAATGCCTGAAGGCCCAAACACCTTGACAATTTTAAGGCTAAGCTTTGCTCTGAAAGGGTATCTTTGGTTTTATATGGAAGATGCAGCCAATCTTTAGTAATTTACAGCACTGTACATTGGATAAGTTTTCTGGCATTTCACAAGTAAACATTCTAGCCATTTTCTCAGCTAAAATTAGACATAATTGGATTCTAATTTAAAGATGTGGTCCTAAAAAAAAATTAGCATTTATGCCTCTTAAACACTCTTGCTTATAAAAGACACTTCTACAGTTCAACTGTATTGTATTGTGCAAGATATCTTGCACAGGATATATTTGAAGAAATAATTTATGTTTTTTATGCACTGCTATATTTAACTGCTATTATAGACAGGGCTGGTGATGCTACATCTTTTCAGTCTTGTTTTCTGGAGAATTTTGCAAAACTTTGACCACTTTTTGCTCTTTTTTTTGTTTTAATTTTCCATCCAAATTAAGATTACTTGCTTAATGTAGGGAGAGAGTTGTCTGGAGAAAGTTTCTAGCAACAGTTTTTCAGGTTTAAGAAATAATTTCATAAAAACTATTTATTTTTCTTTTTCTATTTTGATATTTTGGAAAAAAAAAATAAGCCAGTATTTGGTATGAAGACTTGAAATTTGAACTTTGTGTTGTGATTGCACTCTTGGTTATCTTCATGACATAAAAGGCTCAGCTAAAACCTTCACAATGCATTTCTAACTTGACATTCCTTGATTTGCTTTGTCCCCCAGTTCATAAGCCAGGGATGCAGAGAGGAGGGGAGTAGGCCAGTACAGGTCTGGGAGAGCAGGGAAGGATGAGATGGGCATTGAAGCAAAGGATAGGGCAGCATATACTTGTTAAAATACTCCAATCAGAGCCAAAATAGCAGGAAATTCCATGTTCTGTTGAGTTTTCTCCTTTGGTCTTATAGACTTGAATTAAATAATTGATCAAGGAACATTGTAAAGATAATGAAGTGCTCTGTAGGTAAGAAATGTCAATATTAAGGTCACTTTGTTTTCATTTGTTCTCCTTTTTTCCCTCCTCATGCAGGCTGAAAATACTTTATCACATTATTCATCTCCCACAGAACCACTGCTTTCTTCTGCACACCCAATAAATATTTCTTAATTATTGAGCAACTATTAACATGGCTGTGTTGCTCATTGCTCACATAGTGGGCCCCATACCCTATTTACCACATGGCATTCAATCCCTGCTCCGATGACAGGCAGATTTTCTATGTACGTTCTCTAGGGTTGGTAATGGGCATCACATTAATTTTTGCATGGTTAGAATGGTGGATTTTGTGATAGGGTAATATCCTCTTCCTATAGGGATTTTCCCATTTCCAGAAAGCTCTGGAAGTGTGGACTGGACGAGTAGACAGTGAAGTGGATTGAGGACTGGCTGGATGGCAGAGCCCAGAGGGTGGTGATAAATGGGGCCGAGTCTGGTTGGAGGCCTGTGGACAGTGGTGTCCCAGAGGGGTGAGTACCGGGCCCAGTTCAACTTGTTCATCAATGACTTGGACGAGGGCACAGAGTGCACCCTCAGCAAGATTGTGGACAATAACAAACTGGGTGGAGTGGCCGACACTCCCGAGGGCTGTGCTGCCATTCAGAGGGACCTAGAAGGGTTGGCAGAGTGGAACCTCATGAGGTTCAACAAGAAAAAGTTCAAGGTCCTGCACCTGGGGAGGAATAACCCCAGGCACCAGTACAGATTAGGGATTGACCTGCTGGAAAGCAGCTCCACGGAGAGGGATTTGGGAGTCCTGATTGACAACAAGTTAACCACGAGGCAGCAATGTGCCCTCGTGGCTAGGAAGGCCAATGGGATCCTGGCCTGCATGAGGAGGAGCGTTGCCAGCAGGTCAAGGGAGGGGATCCTGCCCCTCTCCTCATATCTGGTGAGGCTGCACCTGGAGTATTGGGTGCAGTTCTGGGCTCCACAGTACAAGAAGGAAGTGGAACTTCTGGAGAGGGTCCAGCATAGAGCAACAAAGATGATTAAGGGACTGGAGCATCTATCTTATGAGGAAAGACTAAGCGAGCTGGGCCTGTTTAGCCTAGAGAAGAGGAGATCTGATCAATATGTATAAATACCTGAGGGAAGAATGTAAAGATGATGGGGCCAAACTCTTCTCGATGGTGGCCAGTGACAGGACAAGAGGTAATGAGTACAAGTTGAAACACAGAAAGTTCCATCTCCATGTGAGGAAGAACTTTCGTGTGAAGGTGACAGAGCCCTGGAACAGGCTTCCCAGAGAGGTTGTGGAGTCTCATTCTCTGCAGATCTTCAAACCCCGCTTGGATGCCACCCTGTGCCACGTGCTCTAGGTGTCCCTGCTGGAGCAGAGGGAGTCGGATGAGATGATCTTTGGAGGTGCCTTCCAACCTTAACTATCCTGTGGTTGTGTGATTCTGTGATCCAAGTTTTAGAAGTGGACTGGTAAGAATGGACAGGAATTGAGAATGACCATGATTATTTTGGTTGCCCCTTCTAAGAGTTCGAAGCATTAGATAGACTTAGAAAGCTCCCAGTGACTTGTATCTGGGAATGCTTAAGAATCAAGTGCCAAGATCGTCAGCCAGGCATTCAGAAAATGAAGGCAACACAATTAGTGACCACATGTGAAACATCTGGCCTTGAACAAGTACCCATGGTTTCAGCCATGAACTTCTCCATTCTTCTTCAGTTTCCTGCATCACTCATTTTTCAGCTTCTGCAGGAAAGAGCAGCGCTAGTGATAACAATCTACCTTTTTATAATTTGGATCTGTTTCTAAAGCAGGTCTTTCCTGGGAATTAAATGGGACAGGCACCCTGTGAAAAATACCCATATCCAATAAAAAGTAGTAAAATACTTGTTAAGTGTTTTGCAGACAAACTTAATTATGATGCTTCCTGGCTGTTTAAATGTTTCAAATTTGTAATTTATGTTTAGCCAGTTTCCCTCAGTTTTGAGAGAAATAGTAGCTCACCAATGCTGCATTCCTAAAAATTTTGAGAATACTCATTTCATTTGAAATGAATGTCTAAGATAAACACCCACGATGCAGAAATGCCTAGAAGACCAGCCTGCTCTGTTTCATTTGGGAATAACAGACTGTTCAAATGCCATGTACACCCTGCCCAAAGAGTCAACCCCTTTCATTCTTTTTCTTTGGGATGTCTGAGAGAGCAGAGAGGGAGACTTGGACTGTTTTGCTGGGGAAAAGAAGTAAATGGGGGACAAAGGACAAATGACTGTAGGAAAACAGACATTAACTCTGCTGCCTGTGCAGCACTGTGCATGGAATGGCAGCTTAAACTATAAAATCCCTCGGGTCTTAGGGGTGATTCTGCTGTCCACAGTCTTTCACCTACTGGCCAAGGGTCTGTCTTGCTTGTCCCATATGCTACTACTGTGAGGAGAGAATTGATGATGAAAATTTTAGACGTTGGGATTTGGGGCTCTCCATCCTCTCACACACTCCATAAACAATAATTAAGGTCAAAATTACAAGCATGCTCTAGGCACTTTGCACCATTCAGATGCAGCCAATCTGATGCAAAGCCATTTCAGCTTTTTGGCCAGGTCTGGAAGTATTGAGTTGCTTTAATGCACCCATAAACTTGCTCATAGGAATAAGACTAACCAGAAAGGTTAAGTTTGAGATTTTTAAATAAATTTATAATTCAAACTTACAATATAAATGTAAATATTAATTCATAATTTATAGTTAGGAAACCTAACCCTGTCTTTTTGGGGCATCAGGGGGTGAAAAACACATAATGTGTCTTTAAAATAACTTTAATCAAATCTGGGACCCAGCCATTAAAATGCTTTCATCGTAACTCCATAGTTATTTTGTTATATTACATCTTATTATGTAGACTGCTTGAAGATCTTAATCATGATTTCATTTTTTTTTAACTATGAAATTGCTGGTTGGTGTTTTGGTTTTTTTCTCTTCATCTGATGAGTATTTTTGATCTGAGAATCTTGCCTATCCCTGCTTCTGCTCTCAAGGATTAGGGTGGGAGGGACATGAGGCTCTTTAATGTGACCTCTAGGAAGGATGAAAGGATATCTTAGATCCTGTTATGGACCAGGAAATAATAAAAAGAAGCCAAGATGGATATTATATTTTTACATGGCGATGCACTAACAGGGTTTCCATATGTAGCATTTGGAGTATATCATCTGCTCAGCATGGCCTAATGGCAACCGGACTTTTGCTGTTTGGCTTCCTTGCGGGCAGGGATTTTGTCCTACGCAGGGAAGCATTTGTTATCCATAACAACTTCATTACAGTGAAGATTCACATGGAGGCGTTATAGGGACCTCCCCTCAGAAAGCTGCCCTTGGTGAAGTGGATTTTGAATATCTTCAGGGGAAAAAGATTCCTACTGAGAGAATCGCCTCCGTGAGAATACAATGCTCGCGTTCCCTGGGGTTTCTACGCTTGCATGAATAGGAAGGATTAAAGGTTCAGGCTTATAACCCATTTGTCATGAAACCCTTTAATGATGACAGAAACTGTAGAACAGCCTCATATAGAATAGCTATAAAGAGCAGAGTGACAAGGATATAGTGAGGCAATGGTGCGTGGCCCTAATTTTAGAAGTATTCAAAGTGGGAGAATTAGAGGAGTTTATGACAGTAACAGAATATTTGGGTTCAGTTTCCCTTCCTCCCACAACTGCAAAACCCGAGCAATAAATGCTGTGTCTTGAAAAGCCCAAAAGAGCATCTGGATGTACTCACCCTCCCTCTGTGCCCCCAGCACCCTCTTCAAAATATAAGAATGTTAGTCCAAAGCCCTAAAAACCTCAAAAACTACAATATGCAATGGGAAGAAAGAAAGAGAGCCCTAACCCCCTGGCAATAGCAGGGGGTCGCTGGCGAGGCTGCCTTGCCGATGCAAGAAGTGGGCAGTATTGCCCTGGAAATTGCCTTCTCTTGAGCCTCTGCCCAGGACAGCGGCCCTGGCAATCCTGTGTCTAACCAGATCCCGGCTCAGCCCCCATCCCGAGGTGGGCAGAGGCTGTGGGACCCCGTCGATGGCCTAGGACGGGCACAGTCAGCCTCTCTGTCTCATTTCAGATGGAAAGGATTGGATTTTCCCTTGATGAAAAAACACTAGGGAATTCCAAATGTGTATTTAGCATTTTAGATGGACCTGCTGCTCTTTGTTTAGTTGCTATCTGACAGAACAGTCCTTTGAGGAGATGAGAGAGAGAGATGAAGCCTTATCTCCAGAGGAGAAAATGAGTGTGAGGGTCCAGGGCTACAGATCTGTAGCAAAAAAGCAGTATTTTCTAATCCGAACATCCACATTTTAGCCAATAAAAATATTCTCTCTGCATTTATTTTGCTGAGCAGTTGGAATTTTTCAGAAGGAAAACTATACCAACAAGATTTAGTTACCTGTCTTCAAAACAAGAGTGGCTGTTGGGGTGAGGGTGTTCAAGGGCACTAGCAGTTGTCCTCTGCCTGGATGCCTGGTCAAGCTCATGTGCGCGAGGGCTGGCGCTGTCCATGCGCCGTGTGGTGCATGGCACGCTGCTGAGATCAGGAATTTCTGTGTGCTGGCTGCTAGGCACAGCCTTTTCATCCCAGGTTTTTGCTTGCAACCTAGCACGGCATTACATTACAGGGTGCATCTGCCCTGAATCTGCAGTCAGGCGTTGCTTGGTGCCAGACAGGGAGTGTGATTACATGACACGGCCACTTTTTGTGCATGCAACTCTTCCATGAGCAAAAAACCCACAGACTTGCCTAATCTCCCTAGATTAAGCCCAGTAGCTGAGGTGGAATTCATGGGTGTTTATCCAGCTACCTTTCACAGCAAGGGGACAGAGGAGCCATACCTTACTTATTCGTTCTCAGATAACTTGAGGGGTCTCAAAAATATGACCCTGCAGGTATGGAAATAGACCTATATTTGTGAAGAAATCCCAGGTAATTCATATTCATTTTTAAGTGTCTTTTTAAAAACAGAATCCGCAGGAAGATCCTGCACAGCAAGCACGAGATGTTTAATCAGTGGGCTCCCCAGCAGGCTGTTTACTTCTGTAGGCTTTCCTGTTTATCTTAACAGATGTCCTGCTTCTGAAATCTCAGAGTAGGAAGTGCCTTCACTGACTTCATTTAGCTTGTTCAGTTTCAGTGCTCCCCACTGCACTTTGCATTGCAATAGTTTGCAATTAGGAACCTCCATCTGGACGTGTCCCAGTGCAAATGGGATTTCCTGCTGTTAATACACTCCTTATATTTCCTTCTATAAACGTTACTTTATTATATAAAGGAATCATGTTATTAATCTTCACCGTGTGTCCGGCCTTTGGTTTCAGGCACAGAGAACGAGGCCGTTTTCAAATGCTTGAGGTACCTAGGCCAGACATGGCTGTAAAGCGGTGTGTGTCCACTTAGAGCGACCCATTTACTTTTTGGAGGGGAAATACAATTTAGAGCACAATATCCCAAGATATCTGATATTATTTGGCATCTCAATCTCTCTGGCTTACAATTAAGATATTATATCTGTGGCTTTGCTGATGAAACACGCATATTTGAAAGTAGATTGTTACTTGCACAGTCACTTACTGGTCATGGTTTCCTAAGCAGACTGTCAGTGTCTGCTGTGAGAATACATTTTTTAAACAGTTATTCGGGCAAATTTTAGGAGGTTGGACTTGCATGTGCAAGGTTTACTGTGCAATGTAACTGATGCTGCCGTGCAGTCCTCACAAGTTTTACTTTCTTACAGTCACAGTCAATTAGAGCTGACCTGGCAAGGGACCAGAAGGCCTTTGGGAGGATTAGTGGTTATTAGTGTCATTGCTTCTTCTACTGTAAAAACAGTGGCGATGTTATGAGTGGCCAACGAGGCATCATCCGTGTGGGAGCATAGCTGGGAGAGGCACCATAAGCTGCAATGTGATTCCTGCAGGAGCACCTGGATCCTGGCGGGGCCTCATGTTGCTCCTGGCCTTCATTCCCCCTTGTGCATTAGCTGTGCTCCTGAGCTGTGCGGCTGCGTGCCACGTATTACAATGATTTGTGAAATAAATGCCATCACCAGGCTAGGAGTCAGACCCGTAAACAGTAAATTGCCAATGCTGTGCAGACGTGCACTATTTCTTTTGAGATACCTGCCAGCTAACATCACCTGAGAGCAGTCTGTTCAGCTGATGAGTCTATCATTTTGTCATTGAACCACCCAGGTGGTTTCTGTGTCAAATACCTTGATTCAGAATAGCTTCGCAATCTGCAGTCATCTCGAGACATTCAAGCTATAACACAATGAACATTTGACTATCACCCTGACAAGAGAGTCACTTGAAGTAGAAAAATCAAAACATGTTGGTTACATGTGCTGTTGAGACTCGACGCAAACCACTTTTTAAATCACTGTAAGGCTCCTATGAGCCCAGTCCAGCCGAGGGGTCACATATGTCCAGGATACTGAGAAGAGATTTTCATGCTCAGAAGAGACTGAGCCAGTGCTTGTTTGTGGAAACTTGGCCAAATCATGGATGTAACATCTGTGTTCAGGACATCTCAGCTGGTTCAGGTTTTAATAGCGATTGCAAACAAGCTGTGCTCTAAAAGGCATACCTAAGACTCAAAAGTTAATCCAGGATGAACAATTAGAAGAAATAGGGAATGTGTCTGAGATAGAAAGAATTCATGCCTGATTTTGTACTGACTTACATTTTGAATCATTCAAATCCAAACCATTTTGTAAATGTAAGCATAATGGTATTTGCAAACTAGTCCTTGGATATTGTTTTTTCTGTTTATCAGATTCAAATAGATACAAATAGATCAATTTCAAATTCAAATAGATCACAATAATAATAATAATAGATCTCCATAATTTCAGTGATGTTTAGTATTTTTGCTGTTCAGTGAAATAAAAGATGCTTTATAGCTGAGGACAGTACAAGCCTAGAAAAAAACATGGAATTGGAACAGAAAGTTATCTATATGCATATATAGATAAACAAACATCTAAACAAATAAAAAGGATACATATTTCAGAAAAATATTTGCAAAAATATTAGCAAACTGGTAGAATTGCATTTGAATTGTACCCTTTTAAAAGAGAGACCTAGCTAAAGCAGATAACCAATTTGTCATGTAGGAAGCCTGCTCAGGTTACCCCCTTGATGTTTGGGGCTGCGGGGACCCTCCTGCAGGACTTTGTTGCTCACCGTGGCCACAGCCGTGGGGCTGCCGATGAATAGGACGGAGGGGCAGGAGGGCGAATGTGAGAGCTCTGTGTTTTTAGACAGTTCTTTTGCTTCTAGAAAAGTTAATTAGGAAGTGAAACCTTGAGCAGTTGACAGTGCGCATTGTTGGCTGCTAGTGCTCTGTGACAAATACCACTGAAAGGTACTTCACTTTCTTTTGTAAACAGAAAGGTAAGGAATTTGCACAAAAATGTATTGGTGAAGATCTGCTTTTCATCATGGACTAACCACATAGTAAACAACAGAAATAACTTGTTTTAATAAAGTATGGTGTTGAAACATTTATCAGCAAGCTCTTTCTCTCCATTTCAAAGGTATGTTTAGGTAAGAGGAACTGTTGCCTTGAAGAAACTCAATCTGATTTTTTTTTATAACATTTTCTTCGGGTCAAGGTCAGGAAACTTAAGGAAAAGTTTGACTTTTGGGCCATCATACAATTACGCCCAAGTTGATTAATACAGTATGTTGAAGTAGTCAGCTAAGAATTTCTTACTATCTTAAATATATCCTAAATAGTAGTTACTCACATAAAATTATCCTAGTAGTTACTTTATAAAAAGCATGACTTCATTTTTATTGTCATTTTTTGCATGCAGCCATACAGAATTATGAGGCAAGTGTAATAATCCATGTATTTTAATTTCTCTATATAACAATAAAAAGATTAACATACCTTTCTCTTATGGGCTAAGTTCCCTTGAGTGGCACCAATATAAGTCTCTGGAGAATTAATAAACTCGATCTGGGGACTTCAGAGCTAAAGCTTGCTAAAACAGCTGTACGTAGTAGTTCAATTGAACCAGACTTTAGTGGTGTACGTGTGAAACCAAATGGAGAGCAGTAAGGAGGTGGCCTAACTCCATGGTAAATGACCATTTCAGAATAAAGGTTTCTGTATTTGGTTCTAGCACCCAGCTCTGCTGCAGGTGGAGCAGCTTTACACAACCTTCCTCTCACAGGCTCTGAAGACAGAGTGACACAGGAAAATACGAATTCACAGAACCACAGAAGGCTTGAGGTTGGAGGGACCTCTGGAGATCATTTAATTCAACCTCCCTGCTCAGAATGGGTAACAGTAACTACCTTTAAAAACTTAGTGCTGTGAGCACACTAGTTATTGCTATCCATGAGAAAATATCCCTCAGTTCAAATACACTGTTTATGCAATGCAACTGCATAAATACCCAGTATTACAAATACATCATTAAAGTGTTATTTTCAGGGTTTTTTTTCATATTTTCAGAAGAACTATATAGCAAAAGCACAGAGGTTTAAGGCGTATGGGCTCATCGACGCACTGGCCCTATTGAACTGTGAGCATCTGCGGGTCAGTGAGAAGGATCCCACCCTTATCAACGTCACGAGTTCATTCCTCATTTTTTGAGTGGGGAGGAATGTTTATTCAGCTGACACGGTTTCTGGGAAAGGGTCTTGAAGGGGAAAATAACTGTGTGACAGTCTTCCTCCTTATCGTCCATGGTGGCGGTATGTCCGTATACGCACACACACAGTGTGGGAAGGTCCACGGAGAGATGGCCAGCTAGAAGAGAGGCGGATGTAAGAGAAGTAAGTACTGCCTGTGGGATTATTACACCATTTCTCTTTATCTGTGACACTTTTCATCCGTATGCCGCCTACCAATCCTTAATTAAAGCAACATTTTTTCACTTGTGCAGCTGATTAAGCCCGGAAGGCCACAAACTTTCAGTGGGTATAAGCAAATCCGAGCAATAGGTGTGGAGTACGTGGTGCTGAGTTACACCAGGGTATATATTAATAGTGGTGCCGTCCTGTGGAAACGCAGGGGACGGCTGGGAGCAAACCATACAGATAAGCCCTAAATTCAGCATCAAGCAAGGAGTGGAGACCACGGGCTGCCACTCGCACTGCTGAGCGCTTTTCCCTTCACGACATCGACCTTCCTGCTGCATGCCAAGCCCTGCGATCGGTGGCCTACGGCCACATCTTATTCTGGAAATTTCTTTGACCTTTATTTTCACTTGCTGGCCTTGCTGCTCCCCTGTCCCCGAAGCAGAGTGTGGTTATACCGTTCTGCTTCAGCTGACATGTTTAGTTTGAAAATAGAAGAAATGAGAACTGCTCAGCTTTCTAGAAATAACTTCTCTCTTTTTTATCACCTGCGGAATGCCTGGAGAGTTTCAAATTAATAGCAAGGTTATGTAAGAGAATAGGAAATAAAAATATACGTGTATTTTATTTCTGCAGAAACACCCCTGTTGCATTTGCTCCTCCAACATGGTAAATGAGCCTGCTGTGTACTTTGGCACTACCAAGCATTTCAGAAATGCCCTTCTGGTAAACACCAATACCATATCTATCCTTCTAAACCTCAGGCCTCAGGAATGTGTATATTGTACAAGTGTAACAAAAAAGTCAAGTTCAACATTTTAGGCGATCAGTCTTATTCTGCACACAGCAATTACTCTTTCTGTCAGCAGGAGTAAAATGAACAGTCGGGAAATCAAAGGGCCCGGTGTTTTCCCGTATAATGCGGCATAAGCTGCATGTACGTGAGCTTGCCCTTCTGGAGAAGCTGCTTCCTCTTGTTCGCATGAGCAGCGAGGCCCGTGCGGCACCACAGCATTCAGCCAGCACCGACCCACGGGCCCGTGGAGGGCACAGCCAAGAGGAGCCGGTGTGAGGCCTAGCAGTGACACTTCCCTTGCTGTGCATAGGGAAAGGTCTCAATTGGGCTGCTCAAGCACGAATTTAAGAAGAGAGGGTTAAATAAACCTAAACCTTTGCTGGAGAAATGGGAGAATTGATCATTATGGAAAACTTCTCTTGCTCTCCTTCAGACGTCAGGCAGGTGCTCTCACCCCTGCCAAACTAAATCAGTGATAACGCTGACTGTAATAGGACCCGGATCACAGCCTGTTGTGCAGAGTCACAGAGTCCAAAGAACCTAGAAGATCATAGAATCATAGAATGCTTAAGGTTGGAAGGGACCTCTAGAATAACACAGTCCAACCCCCCTGCACATGCAGGGTCACCTGCACTTGCGTCCAAACGGGTTTTGAAGATCTCCAGAGAAGGAGACTCCACAACCTCTTTGGGCAGCCTGTTACAGCCCTCTGTCACCCTCACTGTCAAGAATTTTTTTCTTAAGTTCTTGTGGAACTTTTGATGCTTCAGTTTCTGGCCGTTTCCTCTAGTTCTGTCGGTGGCCACCACTGAAAAGAGGCCAGTCCCATCCTCCTCACTGCCTCCCTTGAGGTACTTATAGACGGGCCAGGAGTTGGCAAGAGCTGGAAATGGCCCCCACCAATCCTCTGGGCCATGTGTAGGGGACATCCTGGGGCTGCAGCAGTTAAGGGCACAGCATTCCCAGCTCAAGAGATGGGCCGCTTACCACCACTCTCTTAATGCTTTGCCTCCCCCGCAAAATGGACGATATGCACAGCATTTCCATAGACACACTGGGAGACACCACATCCCTTTCAAGAGCTCCCAATACCTCTGTCACCTGCTGCCTTTCTAAACATTTTTAACTAAGCCCCCTGGAGTTTGACCTCCTCAGCCAGTTCAGGTGGTGCTCACTCAAATAAACGGGTGGCAATTGGGGCTTTCAAAACTGTCCCGGGCAATGTGGTTACCCTCCCTTCCTTGGGTAGCCCTTGTAAACTGATCTTTGGTAATAACCTGGCTGCTTGGATCAGGCTTTGGGAAGGGCTGTCTCAATTCTTCATATGGATCATTCTGCATTTTAGTTATTTTTTTTGTAGAAATAAAATTCTAGTGGCTTTGTTTATGAAATAACATAAAGCACTTCATCATTTCTCACTGAATTACCTGCCTCTACAAGTATTGCAGAATCAGAATTCCTTGCCTAGGGAGTTGTGAAGAAAAACAAAAAAAGGAAAATAGATCTCATTTCAGTTGACAAGAATCAGTAAACTGGTTCTCAGCTCTGGGAACCTTTCCTTTTAGTAATACATAATCCTCTCTGACTACATTCATTTAATTCTTCAAGCCCACCCCGCACTTCAGTGTGTTCTCAGATTTCTGCCTCTTCATAGTGCATTTTTAACACATAGAAGTAATGTCTGAAAGCTAACTACATTAAACAACTTCAAGGTAATTTCAAGCATACTTGGCCTTGTAGAAAAATGTATGTCTAACTTTAAAAATAATTTCTGGTAACGATTATAGGAGGAGTATTATAAATATTTCTGCTTTGCTGAACAGGAACTTGCCTTTACAAAAATGTTATTATCTTTAACCATTTTTATCATAACAGCTAAAAGGAACTAAGCAAGATTGAGAACTAGTGTGCTCAATCCCCTCATTCACAGTCTTCAGTTAGTCCCACGGGAATGACATGGATAAAGGTGATGGGGATTCAGCATAGTGTTGCAGCAGTCTCCCTTCCCTCCCACTAACAGGATAAGCAGCAATATGGGGGCCAGCGTAGGGATTGCACAGGATGAGATTAAAGATACTTGAAGGATTTGGGGGTGAACAGCCAAGAAAAAAAAAATGAACTGCATGGGCAACTGGCAGCTGAGCACAGCACAGCGCCTGCTACCCACCTTCAGCAAACCACAGTCAGCATCTCCTGAAGGTGGGGGGAATTGCAGTTTGTTCTGTTCAATAGTCAGTATATTTTAAAGTAATTTTAGTTTTTCCCAATTCTGTAGTAGTGAGCCTCTTCTGTTCTTTCCGCTTGTGTTTATGTCTTGTGGCATTTGAAACCTTCAAGCATGAATGAAGTTTATTTTCATGACTAGAGATCTTCATGCTGTGTCTCAAGAAAGGCAGTCCAGTATGATATGTGCACCTGGTGGGGCCTGATTTGTTGCATATATTTTGAACATAATCATTGATATAGGAGGTTAAAAAGCACAACTTGAGACCATGAAGAAATGTGTGGGAAGCATATCTGGACTTACTTATAACTTTGGAAGAATGTGAGAATTCATGTTTATTAAGCCAAAATATAATAAATACACAATGTAAAATACAATACCAAATAGACCAGATGATAAACATGTTTTAATGCAATCCATGCAGCTGCTCCATTATGTTGTTTCCAACTCTTTTTGGTCTGGGCTCTTTACTTCCCCTTAATAGCTGCAGGACATATTTACTGGGATCAAAATTTTCCCTAGTTGCTTGCAGCCCAACCTTCTGGTCTGAAGAAAGGCTTATTTCTTTGAACTCTTTTTCTAATAAAAGCACAAAGCACAGCCTATACAAAATGTACAACAAGCATATTGAAAAACATATTCACATGGCTTTTACTTTCTAGGGAGGCTAAGTGGGGAAGAACTGCATGTGACATACATTTACAGCATGCATCAAACCATTGTGCACGTTGCAAGGCGCAAGGGTGTGTGAGCAGAGCTGAAGAGCAGGACCTTGCACTGATGGGTGGATTTGTGTCCAAGGAAGAGCAGGATGGTGAGGGGCAAATCAAGGCCATAGAAGATAAATTTGGGTGATGGCTCAGCTGGGTTTGGTGGTAGCTGAATGTAACACTGAAAGTTATTCTGGAGTCACTATCATTGAGGCATATGAAGACAATTTTTATGTAGCAGGTGAACAACTCTGCTCATTCAACAACTTGGAAATAACAATAATGTGATAGGAGTGGGGATACCTTCATGCATATCTTTTAAAGAAAAATTGGGTTTGCCCTCAGCAGCAGATTATGTGATAGAGGGATGCAACTCTCTTGTAGGGACACTTGTGGAGGGTTGCACGCTGTGCAGAAACCTGTGACACTTTCCTTCACCTCTCTTCGGTGAGGAAGAATGAAAGGGAAACAAAGAAGACTCCCTGTCCCGAACAAAAAGGCATAGGTGTAGTTGACTTCTATGACTATTCTAAAGTGCTGAGATGTATCCTGAAAATCTCCTTTAGAGAAGTAAAACCAAGACGTACACCATGGAGTGTCTGGCCAGCCCTAGGATGTTTAGTCACTCCGTGTGCCTGGGAAATGTGCTGTATTTTAATTTGTGCACTCGGGGCACTACAGTGCACTTTGTTCTAACAGCATCATGCAACTCTCACCATAAAAATGCCCTCGGAGCCCAAATATTGACTCACAGCAACCACATATTCTCTGAGAAGTGCAGTCTGCAAGGGAATTAGTTTAAAAACAGTGGTCGCAGTGGAGGATGGAGAGGGAATATGATAAGACACTGGACTTAAGTAGGGGTCAGGGCACAGGTATGCAGGGCTTTGAACATGAAAATGGAAAGCGCCTAAGTAATGTGATAGCCCTCACTAGAATATCTGCAGCTCTCTGGCAGCAGCAATTTCAGACGTTTGTGGCTGTTGTGCCCCTGTCATAGACTTCAAGTCCTTGTGTGAGTAGATGAACTTGAGAGAAAAGCCTCTGCTCCCACCTATATAAATTGTGTGTTCTGATATGCTAAAGTCAGAAAGGCACAAGTGATTTGGGCATATTCTGATGGCAAGCCAAGTTGCAATACATGCAGTCATGGCTATTTTACTCCCAAATTGAGCTGGTATGTGCCTCTATTTTGCAGCCCTCCCTCACTTTCCTCCACAAGCCACGGTGACCATGATGCATATCGCACACCGACTTTCTAGGGTGTGAAATTCTTAAGCAGAGCTAGTGGATATGACATGTTCAGATCCTCTCTTTTTTTTTTTTTGTTAAATCTTTTGTTAATGGATGTGACCATTGCATGCAGCAAAGAAGCAAATCTAATTCACCTGGTTTCAGGAATGCTTTCACGAGTTTTGGCCGGTACTCTCGATCTAGTGACTGTGTGGCATAACACATCATTGAGCTTGTTGGCTGTGGGAACACCTGGTGGTTGAAGTGCTTTAGCTTGCATATATGTGCCATGGGATGGACCTGCAAGGTGTACTTTGTGAGGGAGAAGGAATTATATGTACCATTGCTCCAATGCTACTAATAATAGGATTTTTGTCATTTTCTTTGACGGGGCAAGCTGAACCCTTTGCTTCACAACTCCTAATAAAGAGAGACTGAAATGAGCAGAACAAGTACAGGAGATTTTCTTGAATTGCCTCTATTTGCTGTAATCACTGGATTCATAAAGTAATTCCAGATCATTGATGGGTCCCACACATTTCTAAGGCCAGTGCAAACCAGAAAGCATGCAATTTTCTTGTCTGTTGAAGGGCTGGGTACAGCTTGTTACATATATCATGGTCTCCTATTTGGTTTTATTGAATGAAGGGAAAGGTAGGATGGAGTGTTTATCTTCTTGAGAAGATATCCATAACAAGGAGAATAAAAGTAGAGCATCTCAAATGATTAAAGTGTCAGTGCTGTCAGCTGTCCCAATTCATAAATGTTCCCTCATTCCATGACAGATTGACTGTTTTTTAATCCATGTGTTTACTTGCAAGGGTATGACTTCCCATTAAACACCGCTATTGTATCCTCACTTTTCTGTCTCGCACTCCTCTTTTCTACCTCTGGTTCCTTTTATGAGCACAGAGAGCAGGAAAGGGAGAGATATTTGTCCTCTGATTTGTTTTTAATTTGAATGGCAATTAAATTGTCTGAATATGATTGGTTTGAATTGAATCAAATTGCCTCCGAAAGAAAGAACAAAAGAGGCTGTGGGAAAGCAGCTGAATATTGTGTGCGTTGAAGACGGGTCACGCGCTGCTGTCATTCTTACAACACTTAACATTGTCCAACACACTTACTTCAGGGTGGGGAGAGGCAAACCTGTTTTTCAGAGCTGATACTTAAGAATTCATATGGATTTTGCTTAGATTGGCAGCTACACTTAAATGAACAGTTTGGTGAAGAAATAGACACTAAAGATAATGTTATTCCTGTTGTTTCCATGACAGCGGACGTGCTTGATGGAATATATCCATCATGTGTGCTCTGTAACCATCTGGTTCCTTAGTCCTCATTTCAAACACTCTAGGAATTAAATGTAGGTAAACTTTGATCAGGTTTGTAATTACTGTTGTCTTTACAAAAATTGTTTAACATGATTTTGCAGCTGCCTCAGCATAAGGCCCAAAGGTCTTTTTAGGGATTTATTGCCACTTTAAAGGAATAGTTTAAGAATTGTTATTGTACTTTTGCTACAGATGCCACTGTTTCTGCTTGGTCTCTGAAACTGTGTTATAATGACATCACATTAAGATTTTTTTTCCAGGCTCCAAAAAGGTCACAGTTATTTTTTCCAAATGGCTCTGTCAAGCATAAAAATTAACCATACTTTGAGCTCGATTTTCTGTATTTGTAATGTATGTTTATGTTAGAGTTTCTGTCAAAACAGGGATTAAAGATAAATGTAGCTAATTAAAAGAACATTTTCTTAGAGCTCCTGGTAATAGATACCTCATTGTGGGGTCTTGAGGTAAAGCTTACTTTAACAACTGATTCAGTTTATGGGATTGTGTTTGAACATTATAGAAGGCTATTTCAATTTTCCAAATTGTGCATATTAGCCTGAAAACAATCAAGTTAAGTCTGTAAGTAAATTGCAGAAGAGAAGTTAGGGTATACATGCTAGCTATGTAAAATGTTCTTGTCGGCCCTATTTCCTACACTTCATCATTTCGAATAATGCTTCCCAGCAGTATATGTAATCGAAAACTGGTTTTACAGATGGGAGAAAAATTTATCTGGCACTGGATGAGTCAATAAGTTGCAAACTGTAGTGCAAGGTAAAGAAAAAAAGTCCTATATCAAATTAGGTAATTGTTTCTTTTTATCTTACTTTATTTTACTAAACAGCTGTGCCCACAACATTAATTTCATTGCACATGACATCTGTGTTATCCTAGGGACTCCTGTGCTGGGAAAAAGGTCAATGCCAACTGCAATTGCATCAAGTTTCCATAAACTTTCAATGGCCAATAATATTTTGGGCTTTATAAAACTCAAGTAAAATAACAACGCATTTGTGTAGCGCCTTTCATATTAAGGGATTTCAAAGAGAACTACAAACTGTAGGCCCAACCCTTTAGTTCTTACATAAACAAAACTCCCATTGATTTCAGCAAATTTATGCCAGAGTAAAGAGGACAGAATAAAGGTGTCAGGATTTGGCTCTATATACTGCTTTAACTAATCACTTCATCCACTAGTAAAGTTCAGTCGCCTCTTGGATAGGACTTGGCAGTTGTTTAATGTGAGTAAGCTTGAGCTGACTCCATTTCAATGGAAGGTTATACAAAAATATTTCTCTAATTGATTTTTCAGATTTTGGTGGGGCCAGCTGATAAACTGAGAGAGGTAGTTAGGAAAGATAGTTAGGGCTGAAGAGTTCAGGGTGTTGAAAGTGGAGAAGGCTTGGAATTTCCTCCAGTGAAAGGTGCTAAGGAATCTATTGGGAATCTCAATGTATCCCAAGCTAGGGGAAAAAAAACATGGAGAAAGAGGAGTTTTGCACCTTGTGGGAAGGATGCTAATGCAAGAAGAAGATTGGGAATAAGTACATAGCCTACAGGAACTGAAGAAAGTTCCTGCAAATCCTTCATATAAAAGTCAGAAAGAGCAGGAATAAAGGGACTGCCGTCAAAATGAGTTAGGCTCGTCTAAATAGAAGCACAAAAAACAAGTACATATTTTGTCTACAGCAGCTAAATAGAATTGAGGCTTCTATGCTTTGAGTGGGTGGAGATTAAAGGTTTACAAGATCTGGAAACAACTGTGCTAAATGCTTTGCCCCACTGTTCAGTAAGGATGGCAGTGCTGACCGTGAGGACAGAGACAAGGGAATCAATGGGAACAAGGCATCCAAGTGGGAATTACAATAGTTGTGAAGAGAGGAGCGGGAAGGTTAACTCTTGGGGTGAGTTCAAGAGGAGCACATGTCCAGTCTCTGTTCCAGAAAACTGAAAGTTGCAAGTCTGGCAACACGCACAGTTCATATTTGGGCCGAGTTAGCACTGACCATGCAGGCCAGAGGAGCACCAAGGAGGGCTTCTCTACGAAAGTGTGGGAAAAGGGAGCAGACCAACGAGGGACAAGTAGGTCTGATCTCATTCATATGCAAGGGCCCAGATCAGGCTTTGAAAGAAGTCATATGTGAGCACTAGGAGATAAGAAATAGAAAAATACAAACAGCTTTATCAAAGGTAGATCATACTGATCATACTTTTATTTAAATACTGCTTTTTTTTGGACAGACATGATGTGGTAGATATCATCTATCAAGATTACAGGAAACATAGGCTCTGGCAACAAATAGAGAACCATTACTTGTCATAAAGAGAGAAATTAGTAGAGGGATTGTAAAGCAGGTGGGATGAGACACCATTGTTGGACAACAGCAGGTCATATGGAAAGGGAAGGGATCAGACTAGACAGAAATTGCCAGTGTGGATCTTGTTTAATACCTTCTTAGTGACCTGACACAAATATTGCTAGGATTCCGACTAAGAGAGCGAGGCCTGATTAGCCTGGAGAAGAGAAGATTGAGAGGGGATCTGATCAATATGTATAAATATTTGAGAGGAGAATGTAAAGAGGATGGGGCCAAACTCTTCTTGGTGGTGGCCAGTAACAGAAGAGGTGATGCGTACAAATTAAAACACAGGCAGTTCCATCTCCAGGTGAGGAAGAACTTCTTTCCTGTGAGGGTGACAGAGCCCTGGCACAGGCTGCCCAGAGAGGTTGTGGAGTCTCCTTCTCTGGAGATCTTCAAACCCCTCCTGGATGCCACCCTGTGCCACGTGCTCTAGGTGTCCCTGCTGGAGCAGGGGGTTGGACTAGAGGTCCCTTCCAACCCCAACCATTCTGTGATTCTGGAAAAATTTACTGACATGGAGAGTTTGGAAGCACATTCAACACACAGGAGAGTTGAAGTACAATTTAGAAAGAGAAGAAGGATCTAGACACCCAGATAATAGTGAAGGGGTAAAATAAAATAGGATTAATTAAAAAATCTGCTAGAAGCTCAGAGCTCATCCACTGGGAAAAAAACTGAGAAAGATCCTCTTTTACTTGTTAATCAAGGATTGGCTGAGAGCCATCAATGTGATGTAACCATGAAGAAGACAAATGCAATCCCGGAATTCAGCAGGGAAGCTATTGTCATTGGAGACAAAGAACTGCTAGTGTCATTATGCAAAGTTCTGGCTAGACCTCATCTCAATCACTATATGCTCTTCTGCTCATTCATGGTTAAGAAAGGTCATTCAAAAGCCTAGCAGATGCAGGAGAAGATTCGAACAGGTTGAAAAGTGTCTTTTTCCTCATAAAAGTATGGTAGAAGAGCTTCACTTGCTTACTTTAGTGCTGCAAAGGTAAAGAGGAAGGCACGGGGAAAGCAGCAGGGAAAAAAAGAGCTGTTTAAGCTATATTACGATATTTTCACATGTAGAATGGCTATAACCTTAGGAAAACAAGTTTAAGTTGAAAATTAGAGGAAGGCTTCTCATCATTACAGCAAGTGCATTTTGGAATATTCTCTGGTTGAGTAACAGAGGCCAAAATCCAACAAATGCTTTTATGTCAGAGCTCGAAAAGTATATGAAAGAAATTATACATTGTGTTTGTTTGCAGTAACAGGGGACTGGACTTAATGGCCCAGAAAGTTCCTCAGAGCCCTATGTTCTGATATCTTCCCCAGCAAACACTCCTGCTGCATAAGAGATTTGAACAGAAATTAAGTGCAGTCCTGTTGAAATTGAAGTGGGAATTTAAGTTCCCTGAGAGTAATTAGCCATGCTGTGTGTGGTCAGGACACAGAAGAGACGTTCAATGGCTGTAAATATCAGTAGATTTTTAAGTGATGCCGGAGACCATAGGTTATTAGGAGATTCATGAACTTTATTAAGTTTGGGGACACGTCCTTTAGAATGGCACCTCTTAATACAGTACTGAAGTATCTATTTAGCATTCACTTAGGTGACAGTTATTTGAGCATGTCTGTCTGTCCCCAGCTGTCTCCCAGATTAGGAGGCTTGTCCATCATTTAGAAAATCTCCTGTTTGCAGAGATATCAAAGTAACCCACTAGTTAGGGTTAACTAGTAACTTGACACTAGCAATGACACAGCTTTAACACAACACAATGCCAAATATAGCAACTTCTCTAAATACAGACACACTTTTCAAGCAAAATGAGACAAACCGGAGAAGGTTCTTAATCTGTTCTCTTGATACCTCAGTTTTATTACCAAACTTAAAACAGGTCAGAGAAAGAAAGCTTGAACATCATTCTATGAACCCTCTTGATTTGAGGCAGAAGTTTTTGCCAGCACCAACATTACCAGTTTATGAAACCTGCTAAGAAACTTTTGTCTAACACTATTATAACTTGCAACATTCAGTGATAGCTCCCTTTTCTGAAACTGCTAAAAAGCATTAAGAATGAATTATGTTTGAGGCATGCCATTAATTGTGGTGTAATTTTCACCATGTGTATAATATTTAACTGCACACTTTGTCACAGTGCAATTATAGGAAATGTTTTTCCAACATGTCTCTCTGTCTATATATACCTTGTGGTTGCTGTAATTATTTTCCCCAGTGATAATGTACAACATTCCCAGGGTCCTATCTTATAAAACATTTGCTGATAGAGAGAATGCATGAGGAGAACTGTAATTTTCTCTCATTTTTACACTTAGATGAGAAAGGTTATATGAGTTTGAAAATGTTATGCACCCCAGCACCAAGAAAGTTGAAAATAGCTCAAAGTTACAGGTTTCAGTCTCTGTATATATACTCATCCCTGCCTTTTCATTGTTTTAGATTCATGTCCAATACGTCGTTTTCAATGGTATGACGCTCTGAGTCCCCATAGACCATAGAACAACTGAGTGAAATTAACACTGGAAAAATATGTAACAATTTGCCTCAAAATGACCATTGCTACTTGAAGTATGCTCTGCTGTGTGGTTCTGTGAATTTTCACTCTCATTGCATATATGGATGCAATAGTGATGGGCGTGAAATTAGTCAGCAGTTGCACCAGTCATTGCTCTATGCTTAATCCCTTCCTGGAATCTTGGGAGAATAATATTTGCATTGGCTTATAACCAAAAATCATCTTAAATACAACTTGATTTTCTATATTTTACCCAATTGTGTAATTGTGAATATACTAAATGGCATATGCTACAAAGAATTTTCCCAAGTATTCGATATTGTGACTTAACTGCTCTAAAATATATTTCTCCTGACATATGGTACTATAATGTGGCCAGCACACCTGTCTGGCTGGGTAGAAAAACTGAAAAAAAAAAAAAAAAAAAGAGAAAAAAAAAATGACCTGATTCTTCTTCTTCTTCCACCTGGCAAATCAGAAGAAATTTCCCTGGAGTCATTATTCTTACCCCTTATCCAGTTAGTGTAAATCAGAGAACCACCCATTCTGTTGTCTTAGGTAAGAGTAATCTTTTTCTGATACACCTGAAAAAAAAAAAAGAAAAAAGAAACAAACAAACCTACACAGAGAACATTT
This sequence comes from Tinamus guttatus, assembly GCF_000705375.1. The sequence continues at coordinate 66,213 of NW_010589819.1, forward strand.
AATTCACAGATTACAAGTTTTTAAACATAATTTTAGAAAAGCACCAAGGTTAAGAATTGCTAGCTATTGGACTCAAAAGCTTGGAAATACCAGGCTGATGCCACCTGTGTGAGGTCCGTCACATTGGCGGAGCTCAGTGGGGACTTAGATCTCACACTATTGTAAAAGTCAAATAATTCTGAGTTAGTCCATGATGTTTCTTGGGCTTTATGGTGTTGCATAGGAGGTTGGAACCTTGTCCTTTTCTCATTTACATTCAGTCCCCAGGTTTATCTTAAATCATTCTAAATACGCAGAGAAATAAGGTAAGGTAATATAGGGGAGTCTGAGTATATGACAAAAACATACAAATGAGAAGGCTTGAGATCTACATTGCTGAAGTCAATGGAAACTTTTTCTTTATTTTTGACAGACTCAGGGTCAAATCAAGGCATAGGCTGTGTGGTTTCTTCTCCTCCAGTTACAGATGTGCTGAACAAGGATGAGGCTCCATAATGATTTATCGATATTGTGACTGCACCCGGCCCAACTGCCCCTGCCTTTTTCCTTCACTCAGAAAAACAAAAACAAACAAAACAACAACAACAAAAAAAACCAGTATGAGAAATCTAGTGGTTCTGAGAATGAATGATGCAACCCCAACTTTTTTTTTTTTCTGCATTTCAGTCTTCCCACCAAGGAAATGAAAAAGTTCTACATAAATCTAAAATAATTTTATAATGTAAAATCAAATTATATAGGTAATCAAATCAAATTATACAGCTAATCAAATCAATAAAATAAATAGTGATCAAATTATATGGTTATTTCAGTAAAATGTTGTGAATATCTACTATATACATTATCATAATTTCTGAATGCCTGAAGAATAGTTATTAAAAACATAATGTACTGTTTATCTACAAAAATGGCGTATACTAATTTTTTACTTCATTTCTGTCTATTAAGGCAGTGATTTGTACAAACATGTATAGAAAGACAACACTAAGACAGAATCAATGCAAAATTGGTGTATTCCAATTGTCAGGAGCCAGAGACCACAGACAACAGCAGATCAGTTATATGAACTCAGAAGTTCATAAAGTCATTTATTTTTACTTTTAATTTACGAGACTTTGTTTCAAACATCAAAATGGTGAAATAAAATATTTTCAGTTCATTAGAGTATTGCTTCCAAATCACTTTATAGGAAAGAGAAGTCTAAATCTAAACAGAGCTAAGAGAGGGCACATTTAAACTAAGCTTCAGAAATATTTTCTAACTTTCAGCTCTTTGGGTTTCTTTCCTAGGAAAAAGGAGCTTTTTTAAGCTCCTTTTAAAAAGGAGCTTTCCCTGAGCTTTTTTAACTTAATCTAGACAAGACTTTACAAAGTACAGGAAGCAATCTTTCATTGGCAGGAAAAGTGCAAGATGGCTACTTCTTTTCTAATGAGTAATTCTATTATTGTAAGTGGTTCTGCCATCCAAAGGGTACAAAAGATAACATTCATGATTAGTTACAAGATAATGATACTGGCCCTGTTTTATTTCATGGTGCTTTTCCTATAATTAATAAGAAAAATAACAGGATTTAGAAAACGTTGCTTTAATACTCTATTTATGAAGAACTTTCTGATGATGATTGTTGTGAAGAGCATCCCCTGTGCTGCACGGACAGATGTTTTCTGTGGCCCTGATTCAATAAAGCAATGCTGTTCAGGAAAGCAGTTGAGCCAGAATATCCTGACAATCTGAGGATGAAAACATGACAAATTGTCTATACTAAAATCATCTAAAATTTTACACTTTAATGTTACCTCTTTGACTGACATTCAGCCTCCTTCAGATTATCCTGGGAGGAGCTGAAAGGAGGCTAACTGGGGACCTAAATGGATGGACAGACTTTATGGATCTGATTTTTCCATTACTTGTTTGCTGCACCACTTCATGTTAGATTTTTCCAAACTTGGCAGTTATTTCTCCTGATACAGATCTAAATCTTCTGCTTGAGACCTTTCTTGACATAGTAAATCAATGTCCAAGTGATATATGGCTGCAGAGCTTCTTAGCCATTGCGAATCCAAAATGAAAAGTTGAAGGACTACACATAACCTGAACCTATATATATTTATATGCATCTATACATACATCTATAACATTTTTTAAAAAGGGTTCATCATTTTTAATAGCTGAAAACTTCAGCTGTGTTGCCACAGGTGCAGAAGGATTTCCCCTTTTACACGGGTCTAAATAAAGTTCTTCACAGTTACTTTTACTGCCAGGTTGTGCCTCAGATTCAGTGACCTCTTGACAGAGGTCTATAGCTCAATTAGCCTGAGACTAAAGCCATGAGAGGAGGACATGGCATGGGCTCAAAAGTCAGGCCCATGAGTTACTGAATGCCTTATCCCCAGTGACTGCTTTGGAAAATGAAAGCCTTCAGCACTAGGATCAGGTCCTCTCTACAACCAGCATTTTGCATTTTCATTTCTAGCATTGCGGACCACCTAAAACACATGATGATCCTCTCCCCTACCTTAAACACATCCCCATGCAAATTCTGTTGAGAAGAGTTCATGCACTTACATCTGCCTCAGTGGAAACATGGGGGCACTTGCCAGTTTTGATGAGGAGTCTCTGTTCTGGTATAAACCCCTTTAATTCATACAGGGTCCATATGGCAGTTTCCTTCCCCCTTCCCCCTTCCCTTCTTCTTGCTCTCAAAAGGTCTGGTGTTTTGTATGTCTTTTGCAGTGTCTCCCCACGAGTATTTCAGTTCTGTTGGCACTTTCCGTAGCAGTATTAATAATGACATTTCACTGGCATGGGGCCAGCAGTAAAAGTTTATGGAGTAATTTTGTAATAGAGCTGTGAGAGCTTAGCAAAAACCCAGCAGGTGAACGAGCTTTCTCCCTCACTTCTTTAAAATAAAAGCTCTCTCGCACGGCAAGGTTTGCAAAGCCTTCGCGCCAAGGTTTCTTAGAGGCAAGAACATGCATATTTTAATGTGACAGGTCTAGGAACCAGCGTTCTCCTGTGGCACTCCCACCTCCAGCTGCAAGACTGTACCCCGGTCCCCATCCTGAGCCCTGCTCAGTGCAAACATTGAATATAAAATTGCTGCTTTCCCCTTGCCCTCCACCTTCCAGCTGCATATTCCCACCCTGGCTCCCTGCTTGGAGCAATGATTTAATAAATATATCTACAATAATCATCAGTGCCTCTGTCTGCCCTCCCCCTCCCAGCTGCAGTTTCCCACCCTTATTTCTCTTCTTTGCCATGATTAGTACATATGTTTAAAATAAAAATTGTCTCCTTCTCCCATCCTCCTCCCAGCTGTGGATTCCTCTCTGCCTCCATCTTATCCAGATCTTCAGCCCCAGTTTGTAGGCATATTTCACAAGAAAACTGAATCTCCGACAGTGCTTCCCCTTCTTCCTTGCTGCTGTTTCTCCATTTCAGTTTGAACAGCGGAATCATGAAATTGGATCATAGTCATCAGTGGTGCTGTCATCAAGCCCATGAGCAAACTGAATGGAGCAGATTGATTCTTTTGACTCTTTGGCCAATGTCTTTGACAAAAGCATGAGCCTGAAAGGCTACGAGGTAACTTGGACTGCACCCTCTATGAAGGAACTAAAGGCTCTCCTGATACCTCTTGATTCAGGTGTTTGTACCCAAACTACACATTCCCAGAATCACATAATTAGTAAGGTTGGAAGGGAGCTCTGGAGATTGTCCAGCCCCACGGCTCAAAGAAGGGTCAGACAGAGCAGGTTGCCTGGGAGCCTGTCCAGTCAGGTTTTGAGTATCTCCAAGGATGGAGATGTCATAACCAATCTGGGCAACCTGTGCTACTGTCCAATCACCCTTACAGCAGAGGAGCTTTTCTTTAGACTAATTAATTGCTCCTATTTTTTTTTCCCTTGTGCTGCATGTGTTTGTGTACAGGCGCTTCAGAGGGGCAGCCACTCTTGTGGATTTCCCGGGAAAGGAATGAGAACTTTCCTTACTTCCTTATTTGTTGGCATATGCTTGAAGTTGGCCCCCTTCGGCTCTATTTTGTTGATTACAAGGTCTCTCCCTTGTCCACATCACCCTACACTCTTTGATGGGTGACCCAGTCCACCTCTTCCTCACGCTGCTGAGGGCTGTTACCTCCCTGCCCCATCATTCCCAATTAAAAGCTCTTCTCAACAAGTTGGCCAGCCTATTGGGAAAGATGTTTTTGAAACACATTATCAGATGGAAAATATCTCTTCCTAGCAGTTCTTGATCATTCCATGGTCATTAAAAAAACAAATCCCTGTTGGTGACACCAGCTGCATAACCAGTTGTTGACATACACTATCCGTTGATTCCTATTCATGCCTCCATGGCAAGACTGAAGGCAACATCACCAAGGCCACCATGTCCGTGTTCCATAAATTGATGCTTTTATATGCTCTCTCTTTCCCACTGCAGCAGGAAACTGAAAATTGGGGAATAAAACCAACCTCCACATCAGGACTCAGGACCTCAGATATTGGACCATAGACAGGTGTGCAGATCTGGTGGGGATTTTGATTTCTTGCTTTATATTTGAGGTTTTGTCTCATCTGAAGTCCTGATGTGTTACTTCATTTAGATTGGTTGTTTAAGATTATATTTTATGCTAACAACATCATGGCCTTCCCTAGCGCTGAAATTAGTGGGCCTACGTCCATGCTATTAATTCTCCAGATCAAGGTGCTTGTGTCCAAATCAACTCTTAGAAGTGGTTCCCATCCTGTTTCTGTCCAGAAATGGAGAGTACACTAGGTAGCTAACCCAGGTCAAAACCGTGCCAGGGAACAGCCTAATAACTTTATGGAGTCTATAGATGGTTTCATTTATTATTTATCTTTAATTTACCCCAAGTAAATTAGCATCCAAGCAGCAGCTTAAATCTTAAAGCTGACAGAATGAGCAGTTTATGACATACTCAGCTTGCTATCCTGGAGAATGCTTTCCACTCCCCAGGCCCCCATGAAAATTCACTCCAAGTGCATATGCAGTCCTGTGCAAACAGGACCCTTCTCTTTCCTCACATGATAGATGCTCCGATCCCTTAATCATCTTCGTCGCTCTGTGCTGGACGCTCTCTAGAAGCTCCACATCCCTCTTCCCCTGGGGAGCCCAGAACTGCACCCAATACTCCAGGTGCAGCCTCACCAGAGCTGAGTAGGGGGGGAGGATCCCCTCGCTCCACCTGCTGGTAACGCTCCTTCTGATGTAGGCCAGGATCCCATCAGCCTTCTTGGCCACAAGGGCACATTGCTGCCTCATGGTTAACTTGTTGTCAACCAGGACTCCCAAATCCTTCTCTGTGGAGCTGCTTTCCAGCAGGTCAACCCCCAGTCTGTACTGGTGTCTGCAGTTATTCCTCCCCAGGTGCAGGACCTTGAACTTGTCCTTGGTGAGCCTCATGAGGTTCCTCTCTGCGCAGCTCTCCAACCTTTCTAGGTCCCTCTGAATGGCAGCACAGCCCTCGGGAGTCTCGGCCACTCCAGCCAGTATATTATTGTCCACAAACTTGCTCAACCTCGTCCAAGTCATTGATGAACAAGCAGAACAGCACTGGGCCCTGTACTGACCCCTGGGGGACACACTGTCCTCAGGCCTCCAACTAGACTCAGCATCATTTATCACAACCCATTGAGCTCTGCCATCCAGACAGTTCTCCACCTCACTGTCCACTCACCCAATCCACACTTCCTGAGCTTCCCTATGAGGATGTTATGGGAAATAGTGTCAAAAACCTTGCTGCAGTCAAGGTAGACAACATCTACTACGCTCCTCTCATTCATATAGTCAGTCATCCTATTGTAGAAGGTTATCAGGTTGGTTAAACACGACTTCCCCTTGGTGAATCCGTGCTGACTACACCCAATCACCTTTTCCTTGACCTGCCTAGAGATGATCTCCAGGATGAGCTGCTCCATCATCTTTCGAGGGATGAAGGTGAGGCTGATCAGCCTGTCATTTCCTGGATCCTCCTTCTTGCGTTTTTTGAAAACTGCAGTGACATGCCCCTTTTCCAGTCCTCTGGCAACTCTCCCATTCTCTATGACCTCTCAAAGAAGACAGAGAGTAGCTGCGTAGTAACACCTCCCGGTTTCCTCAGCACCCACAGGTACATGCCATAGCGGCCCACAGATTTGTGGGTGTCTAGTTTGCCTACATAATCTCTAACTGAACGCTGTTTGAAGAGGAAAAAGTCTTCCTCTAGATTTTCTCTCTTGTCTCAGGCCTTCTATAGTTCAGGGACTAGCCTTAGCAGTAAAGACTGCAGCAAAGAAGGTACTTAATAAATCTGCCTTTTCTGCATCCTCTGTCACCAAGGCACCCATCCTGTTCAGCAGCAGGCCCACATTTTCCCTAGCTTTCCCAGGTGCTGATGTATTTGTTGAAGCCTTTCCTTGCTGCTGATGTATTTGTAGAAGCTCTTCCTCCTGTTGTCCCTGATATGTCTTGCTAAATTTAATTCCAAACAGGCCTTGGCCTTCCTTGCCACATCCCTGCATTCTCGGACAATGGTCCTGTATTCCTCCCAAGTGGTCTGACCCTTCTTCCACATAAATCAGCATCTTATCTTTCCCCCAAATTAGGAATATGTGGACTTTCAAATATTCTTATTTTTGAGTCATCACACAGCTCAAAATAACATTCCAGAAAGAATGCTAAGATTATTTTTGACCGAAATAAGGTTCTTATTCTCTGCTCTGCCTGGATAAACTCTGTGAAGAAAAAGGCTGCAGAGAGGAAAAAGAGAGGAAAAAAAAAAGTATTATGCTGCTTTAGGACTGCCAGTGTTCTGGAAAGAAGAGAGCTAGAATAGTGCTGTATTTTGCAGACACACTCTGTCCCACTGCCCTCCACTGGCCCTACTTCATTTCTCTACTAAAATCTTTTAGCATCCTTTTCTGCAGGCCTCCACCTCTACAACAAAGAAGGACTTAGCATACAGCCTTCAGTTGAACTCCCATGCAGAAAATCACTTTTATAATTTTTACCATTGGAGAGACCTTTACCCATAGGGTCCAAAGAACAGCATCAGAACAACTGTTCAGTGGCTGCAGAAAGCTGCAAAATCAAATCAGGTCAGAAAAATCAAAATATATTGAAAACTTACCAAATATTCACCAGAGATATGGATGTTTTTTTTCAGGAACCTGGCCAAAAATCATCCAATCATCCAAAATTCTTGAGGTCTTTTAGCATTTGTTATATGTCAATGATTTTTGTAGCAAGAACAGTGACACCTGCCATAGGCAAGGACAGCGTGGAGCTCGTATTATAGCTTCCTTCGTGATCCCATACAAAGCCCATCAAAGTTGGGAAGGAGTCACTAGCTTCAACTGTTTTCAATAAAGCATATGTTTAATTGACTATAACTATCTCTAACAAATCCTTTTATATGAGATTGTCCTATGAAACTGCCTTTTTTTTTCACTGTTTCATCAAAATACATCCAGCTGTTTCCACACTTTTATCAGTGCAATTTTCTCCAGACAATCCAATGCAAAATTTTATACATATTAATAAGTAACAGCTGAATCCATTTTCTTCAAGCTCCCCTTATTTTAAATCTAATTGAAACATAGAGACTGTGATTTGCTTGCCTTAAGTTAATTAGCTTAGTAATTTTAAGATTATTAGCACTGGAATTTTTTATTTCTGCTCAATATGTTTTGAATTCAATATCTTTGCTCACAGGAAAATGCTGTGAAACAATGGGTTATTTTAAATTTTCAATGTCCAGCAAACTTTAAGCATATATTAGGATAACACAATGCAAAGAGAAAGTGGCAGTGGTCTCTTCATTATTCCCAGCTGCTGTTGGCCACATGACATGATAATAATAATAGCTTTGTCATTTCTATAGATATTCAGCTTGAAGGAAAAATCTAAAGGTTGTTGGACTGCTCTCTAGCTATTTATGGATTCCATATGCTTATATGTGTCTTTAAATACGGTGAGGGATTTACAGTATGAAAATGTGTTTAGTTCTAGGAGGTGCTGACTGTCCGTGGGCAAGGAGGAATGTATTTGTGCTTAGGAGATGCTGCAAATGCCATCTGCTTTGATGCAGTACCTCTGTGCAGCTGCTGAGATTACCAAACTCAGCCCACCTGGGGAGGATGTCCCAGGCAGGATTCAGAGGAGAAACAAAACTCCAGGAAACTGAGTCAGAGAACTTCTGGAGACAGGGAATGGGATTAAAAGGGAGTAATTTATTGGGAAAGCTAATAAAGAAATCCTGTCCAAGTTTTTAGCTGAAGGATGGCAAACTTCTAGAAAGGATAAGTGTATTAAACCTACTGCTTTTAAAAACTTTCAATCTTAAACTATGTTGTGGTGTTAAGACTGCAACATAACAGCTTCCAGAACAGTGACTATTCAGCCTAAAAGAACCTTGTGGGATATAGCTGACAAGTGCACAGGTTATTACGATCTAGGATCTATTAGTAGAACTACAGCCTCCTTCTCAGGAGGAGATGAAGTGTTCACAGATGGACCACAGCACTGGGCAAAGCAGTAATTAATCCTATAAACACAATCCAAGATCAGGCCATGGGTGTCCAGGATGGGAGGCTGGAAAATTCATCTTCTGTTATATACTGTTATATATGGACAGTCTTGATATTGAAAACCAAAAGATATTACACTGAAGAAGTTAAAATGATTTTTTAATTATTATTATTTTCACTGATGGAGGACTGAAAATCCATTGAAAGTTCATTTAGACAGAATAGAAATAACCAGCCCTACTTAAAACACCCTGTTGCCCTTACGCCTCAGACAATATAGAGGGCTCGTCTGTAGTCCAACAGGCCACAGTGCGTCCCAGGAAGGTCATTAAATCTGAATCCTGTTTCCATGGAAGCTGATAGCAAAACTCCCACTGATTTTGCTAGCAGCAAAAGTTCACCTCTTGGAATTTCTACATTCCTGTAAAGATGAACAGAACTCTCTGTTTTACCTGTGAAAAAGTAGGACCACACCAGTGCAAGCAAAGCTTTTCTGTGAAGGTTTTATTAGCAAAAGAAAGAGTCAAGTGATTTAGCATACAAATGTCTATTCTTCTAAATGCATTATATGGTTAATGTGGAAAAACAGAATGAACAAATTTTATTGTTCACCTCCTCTGAGGTGTTCGTTGTAATTTTTTCTTTGTCAATATTCCAGGCAAAAGAATTTTCATCATCTTTTATATTTTGTTTCTCAGGCTTATATGACACATAATGAAAACTTTTTGAAGAAGATGCATGCAGAATAATGCTTTTCTTGTTCTGAGTAAATGGTCAGCCTAAAATTGTTGTTAAACACCACTTTCTGTGGAAAGTAAGGCAGGGCTTTACTGCTGTCATAGATAAGAGATTTCTCTGAAACTATGCTTAAACAAAGCTTAAGTTTTAGCATTTGTCTGAGTTTTTCCTTTCCATAATATTGTAGGGATAGGGAAATATTGATATAATTTAAACACTCTTCATCATTATTATTAGCTAATAATAATGCAATAATGAAAGGAATAATAATAAATAAAAAATAAATAAAAGGAATGAAGAAATAAGAAAAGATGAAAAAGCAAGAGAAGTCATATATTCCTACTGAAAAAATAGATTCTTACTCTTTGTGATGGAATCTAAAAGAAATGTCTAGAAATATTCTATTTCTGTTTGGAAGTTGTAATATTACTGCAACTGGGCATTTTCACTGAAAAAATAGATTTTTACTCTTTGTGATGGAATCTAAAGGAAATGTCTAGAAATATTCTATTTCTATTTGGAAATTGTAATATTACTGCAACTGGGCATTTTAGCTAAATGCTTGTGTCCTTGGGAAATTTTAAGCTTTTACACAATAGCAGTTTCTGAATGAGGTGTAAGAAAGAAATGAATTGTCTTCTTTGTCATAAGAAATTTGGGTAATGCAGGTTTCACACAAGGGTTTTCCCAGCTCCATTTGGTGATATCCTGGTGTTGTGAAGGGCCGTGTAAACCTAACTGAAGTTGAAACATATTCAGACCTCATTCTGATCCCTGCACATGGGGAATTCTATCCAACATGAATTTCTGTAGCCACGGGTATTAGAACAGAAATTAGTTTCCTTGTCTATCAGTTTCTTTGTTGTATATTAAAAAAGCACCTTTCCAAATTAATATGTAAAGAAATTGCTGTTTTGCTATTTGCATTTTTCCACATTAGCTAGGAATTGGATATATAAAACAATAGGGATCCCTTTTTGTAGCAGTGCATGCCAGCAAAGCTTTCTCCTTTTTTTTTTTGGTGGGGGTAAGGAAGAGCCACAGGACAGGGAATATCATAAGAAAACAAGGAGGGATATCTTAGACTCCATTCTCCAACATTTTGTCTAAGTACCAGAGAGATAGAGCAACTAGTAAACTCTATGGTGGTACAGATAGTGCCCAAGACAGTCAAGCCGGCTTCTCTTATTTGTTTATTTATTTATTTATTTATTATTTTACAAAGTAAAAGAATGGCTTACTGTGGTTTGAGGCATCACTGAGTGTTATTATTGAAAGGATGGTGGAAGTCAAAGGAGTCAAAGGATAAGCAGGGATGTAAAAATACATTTTTTTCTTTTGCTTCTTTTTAAAATTTAAATCTGGATAGACGAGGGGAGAGCGGTGGATGTCGTCTATCA
>NW_010589819.1:76983-168760 GCF_000705375.1 Tinamus guttatus
TTAACAGTGAGGGTGACAGAGCCCTGGAACAGGCTGCCCAGAGAGGTTGTGGAGTCTCCTTCTCTGGAGATCTTCAAAACCCGCTTGGATGCAGTCCTGTGCCACGTGCTCTAGGTGTCCCTGCGTATGCAGGGGGGTTGGACTAGATGATCTCTAGAGGTCCCTTCCAACCCTAAGCATTCTATGATTCTATGATTCTATGATTCAGAGTAGACAATGAAGCAAGAAGACTCCATTTCCATTCTCCCTTCTGTAGTCCTGGTGTTCTTGAACTGTTGGCCATTGAGTTAAATTCTCCCTTTCCCTTTCATTCAAGCTTCAAAATGTATTGCATTATCATCCTCTACTGCTCCTTCTAACCTGCAGCTACTCAGAAATGATCGCCATGTAATCTACATGCTGACACAAGGCCAACTTGACACTGAAATCAGGATTTTTCAACTCCACTGTGTCTCCAAAAGATCTCAAAACTCCATCCATCTGTAACATCTAAAGTTCTACAGTTAATCAAATGAACAACAACAACAAAAAATTACATCACTCCATTTTCAAGACCTGAACGCATATCTCTGGAACACTAGTTCTTTGTAGGAGCAAAAATGTCATCTTATCTCTTCAGACAAGTGATGACCTGCTTTTGTGTCTCTTTCAGAATGTTTTGATTTTGGCACCAGCCTACATAGCACATAAGTTAAAATGGTGCTTATGATGTTTCATCTAATATTGTATAGTCCTTGAGCTTCCTTGTTCAAAGATCCACTGGTTATCTTTTTTTCATCTACATCCTGAAGGAGATACAGGAGTAAGTGATTGCCTTCAGTTTACCGTGGTTCCTGAGGTTCCAGCAAGCAAAGGTGTCCTTGGTTTGCCACTGTCATTCCTTACAAATCGTTATGAAACGCTGCACTGCTGGGCAGTGAAGGTCTAAGGCACTGGTTTAGCACCTAAATCAGTCATTTACTGGTAATGATTATTACAGGATGAACTCTGTTATATGAAGGAGAGAGAAAAGAGAATATAACCTTGGTGTAAGGAGCATCACAGCTTAATGATGTCTTCTCTTGAAAATCTGAAATAATGATTGTTACAATATGTTATATGACAGAGAAATCTAGACTGAGAACATATATCAAACAAGGATTAAGGCTATGGTGTAATGTGAAGGGGAAATACCTTATCCCATGCTGTTTTATGTGACTGCTGAAATAAAATTGTAGGAAAGGGAAAAGAGAAAATTAGAGAGATTCAGAAAGTAATACCGAAGAACTAGAGTGTTCTGACACTGGAGAGGGCAATACTGAAGTAAAAGAGAGCAGAAGAGAAAAGTAGATATGGAAGTAAGGAAAACAGAATCAGGGAGAAAGCAAAAATGAAAGATAATCTGACAAATTTCAACTAAAATGATTTGGGTTTCAGACACATTCCCAGCTACCACTGGATGACATTAAAAAGCATCACCTAGTATTTTGTTTCTCTTTACAAACTGCTGTGTGTACAGATTCCTACTCCAGGAAAGAGGCTGAGCTATGGCTGCCTCGACAAACATTGTTCCTGCCCCGTCCCCTTGTAGAACTCATCTTATGCTTTTCAGGAGGCAGATGCAGAAAAAAAACAGAGAATAAAACAAAACAAAACAAACAAACAAACAAAACAAACAAACAAAACTCTGTAATGATGCACAAATACCAAAGACAACAGTTTCTTAGACAGTTTAAAGGAAGCTGGCAGTCATCACAGGTTTGAGATCTGAAGGCTGCATGCTCTTAGTTATTCCCCTGTGCTCATGATCTATGGATACTCCACAGTATCCACATCTTTAGATTTTTTTTTTTACTTCCCAGAAAGTTGTTTGTGGATTTTGCAGATGGAAGCTTTAAGATAGCATGAGTAAATGAAAAGAAAATAAAACTTTGCAGGTAAACTCAAGATTGTGTTCTTGGACAACCAGAGAGTTTTCCAGTTCAACTTGTAATGTCTCCTGATGTAATCTAGTATATCCTCCCTCTTTATTTTGGTATATCCAGGGTACAGGGAAGGCACTGAGGCACTGGTAATTTTTTTTTTTCTTGAAATTAGTATTTTGCCTGTTAAATCAATCTGTGTCTAGAGGGACAAAGCTACTAGTCAATCTTCTAAAACTACATGGATTAGCAGCAGATGTTTTCTCAGTTGTATAATGGAAAACTTTTTTTTTTCTGAAGGATAGGACATATTTCTTTGGACTTGGTACAGTCTCTATGGCTTGGGTATGGTCTTTATCCACAATAGCTTTGGTAACAACACATATAATATAAGACAACAATCTTGCCTTCAGTTATTTAAGAGAAACGTGACTCCACTCCTGAGACAATGTAACTGTGGCCAAAGGAAATTCAGTTGGCTTCTTCTTTCTCTGAAAAACAGACCACACAATTGTGGTGGATGAAAGTAGCCAAAAAATTAAGAGATCATATTCAGACAAATAACTTTTTTTTTCCCAAGTACAGTGTTTTTTCCCAGCCCTCCCACTCTTGCAATATGAACTACTGCACATGCTTTATAAAGTTACCATCTACTGCTCGGTTGTTTATTTTCGTAATCACTGGATTTTATTTCATTTATTTGCCTTTTGACCCTGTTTTGATTATTGAGAATTTTAATGATCAAGGGATCTCTAGATTGAAGCCCCTTTAATGAAACATGCTTTCCATAGAAAATTGTAACAGTTCCTCTGTCAGCATTGATACGCTGATTTATTCTAACAATCGGACAAGTACTTAAATGACTACCAAGAGGTTTTGATTCCTCTGCTACTTTTCCTTCAGATACTGTTTCTTTTCCAGATCTTTACTTTGTGAAATGAATTTAAAGCTTGAAACCCAATCATGTGGTTTATTTTAGATTTTTTAAAAAATTTATCAACTTGGATTCTTCCAGTAACTTCACAGCTAAGTCAGGTTTGTTAACCCCTGTAGCTGCTTCCTGTTAAACAATCTGCTGAATTATACAATGCACATTTGACTAAAATGTTAGACTTGAAATGCCACCAAGCATATTCTATTTCTGAAGCACTGGTATTCTAAATCACTCAGTAATTTGAAAATCAGTGGAATGAAGCTCAGGAGAAAGAGCGGGATGAGATTTACTGTTGGTTTGGTATTTGGACGTGACATTTCATTCTGCGTGTGGATGCTGAAAGAGCTGCCAAAACCAGGCTTTGCTAAAATATCATAATTACAAGTTCCTCTAATCCCCAAATGCAACATTGTTTGATGAAAACAATATATTCTTGCGTCCTCTTACTCCACCATCTGTTGTTTCATACCAGTTATTTATAAAAGGAAATGTCTGACTTCTTAGAATGGAATAGCTAGGTCACTGTTTGATTATTTTTTTCTTCCTCTTCATTATCAGTCTTGATTTAAACAGTAGGTCATTGTGTTTGGATTCTTCTGTGGTTTAACCAGTCAACTCCTTCTCCGTATCAAAATGAACCTAATCTTTTCATTTCCTATAGGAAGCTCTATATTTATTATGCCACCATGCTCAAAAAGTGGCTCTTATTCTGTCTGGCATACTGAGAGGAACTGTGGGATAGATGGAGCGTGAGGCACCCGGGGTGCAGATATCCATGGCTGGGCACAATATCTTGGTCAGAAATCATTCCAAGCCAAGAAGTCTAACAAGTCACTTACATTAGAGCAGTGATGTTAAATGATTAGTGCTGTGTGATTGGAAGCTCTGCACAACATGAAAACTGGCCGAAATCTTTAATTAAGGTAGAAATCCCCATATCACCTTATAAATTATAAATCATATTATAAAAACAACAGTGAGTAATATATAAATAATACAAAATTTCTGACAGCCTACCGAGGGCACAATTTAGCTAATTTTTGATGGCCGTGATATTATATGGAGATCACTGTGTCATGTCATGGCATATAGCTGAGTCAGTTGGATTTTGCTATTGCTCACACAAGATATTCTCAGGCAAGACAGTGCCCTGTACTTCAATCCCTGCTGGTGTTTGGAGAAGTCCTCACCAAATCCTGAAGAGCAGGTATCCAGGGATGTGACTGCTGTCTGTGGGTAGTGCTTTCTGACAGAGAAGAGAGGTAATTCTGATATTGATGGAAGGTGCCAGGAATGTGCCCTTGCAGCCCTAGGCACCAGTAGCTAAAACTGTCTTCTGCAGTGGTTCTGCCACCAGCCATTCTGGTGATCATGTTCTGTATGAAACCTGACAACCACCCAGTTGAATAATAGATAAGCTATCTCGGACTGAGGACCTCCACATTTCTGTTAAATGCTCCAGAACTTTCCTAGCCTCTCTGGCTTTGTGTTCAAATGCAACATTTTTACTTGGGAGCTGGGAAAAAAAAAGTTTTTGTACTTTCTTGATGAAGAGCTTGGCAGGGCACTATTTGTAACAGCAATATAGTATTCTTGCTTGGTTTTAAATCTTAACACTGTTCTTCCTCAAATAAATTTCTGAAATTCCACAGCGTGGGAAGAGGAGGCCACCCAGTGACATCTAATGGTCATCTTTCAGTCAGAGCACAGAGCTAATTGTCCTTCAGGTTTAGACCTACATGACCTGAGAGACTTGTGCTAGTACCTCCTTAGTACCTCCAGATTAGGAAGTCTGTTAGGCACTTATAGTGCTGGGCCATCTCAGAACAGAGCCCTCTTTCACAATCTCAGTTTCTCACGTGGTTTGATAAAGTTTTAAAGCGTAAATTTTCTTTGAGATTACAAGGAACCTATCTACCTCCATTTGTCGGGGTAGGCAATTTAGTGACAACCCACACATATTGAAATCTACCTGTACAATGTGTTGTCAGAATTCCTCTTCCAGGTGTGCTATTAGCATTTTGATTAATATTAATGCTTGTTTAGCTTTGCTGTAGCAGATAAAGTTATTTCAAAAGCTGCTTGGAGTCTTTTGTCATGTTGTTTTACTATTTTTCTCATCTGTTCAGGCTTAAGCACTCTGTAGATGATAAAAAAATGTTTTATTTTCTGGTAAAACACCTTGGATACTGAATACAACCCATATGGCAGTTTGAAGAAACAGCATTTCCCAAAGAGGGTGTTGAATGTGCACAAATATGTGCTTGTTTTTTTTTCCTAAGGGCACCTGCCAGAACCCTGCTGACACATTGAGTATAAAAAAATATTTGGCATCAGTCATGTCCTCCAAAATTTCCTTGTAGATATTGGACAATATTCTCTTTTATGTATTTATTTAATTCTGCATGATATATCCTGCTTCTCGTGGCTTCATCTGTAATGGCAAAGTACATATGCCAAGGCATGGTTCTGTAGCACCAAGGCCACCTGGACTGATATGATCTGAGTCTGTGCTAATAAATTTGTTGCCCCTTGAAACATCAGCAAGTTAGTTGGAATGGGCACTGAAGTGATAAAATTTTCTTCTATAAACATAGTTTGGAAGGACTAAGTCAGAAGTCAGGCTGGGCAGCATCAGGCTGACTTATAGCAAGAGGGAGGTGGCAAGACCAAGAAGTGGGTAGGATGTGGCAGGGGACAAAGGGAAGATGAAGACATTTATGCATGTCCATCCTGTCCAACACCCCCAGGTGGGGACAACCAGGGGTGATCTAGGTTATTCTGAGCTTGCTTCTGCTGTGTGCAAGTGGAGGGTGGCCAGCTCTGTGCTGGGACAAGCCCTGCCTGCCATGAGCAGTTGTGGCTGGGACTGGTGCTCGTCAGTGCTGGAACAAGCCCTGAGCAAGTGGGGGTAGGAGAAGTGTTTCTGCAGCTACCAGTGGCAGTGCCACACCTGAACAATTCAAATAGAAATTTTGATCTAAAATATTTCTTTAGTTTTTTTATAAAGTAGACTTGAGTAATTTATATAAGGCATTGATTTAAATATAAACTGGTTTCTTTTTATTTCTCTTTCGCAGCTCTTCTTGTCTACATGCCACGATACATTTATGTATAATCGTGGTAATCAGTAAATAAGAATGCAAAAATGCACATCACTGAGTTATAGCTCTTATTATTGATTGGCTACTTCTAGCAGTAACCATTTAAGAGTTGATTGTATTTCCTATATCTAGATATATAGTTATTCGATATTTCCCCAATAATGATATTCTGCACTTAGGTGCAATGGGCTCAAAGAACCGTAGACCATGAAGGAGCACACAGCAAGCTCATCACCTACAGGCACCTAAATCCTTACCTAAAGCAAGAATTTACCGTTCTCCTGCAAGCGTGAGCTCCTCTTCAACCCAATTATTTCCATCCTGGGTCTTGGGTGCACTGTGTTGCTCCAGCATGGTCTCTGAGTTTCAGTCTAGCTGCCAGCATTCCCTGACACTCTCCCCACAACTCTTGGCTCCTCTGATCTCTAGGCTCTGGTTGCTTTGATGATTTAATGTCCTCTTTGGTTCTAGTCCCAGGCTTGGAAAGCTAAAAAGTGCCAACCTGGTTGGAGCCTACAGCGTATTTAACAATTAATAGCATCCCTATTGTTTCCTCAAAGACCACTTGGTATTTTCAGCCTGAAGTTATCTTTGCCATTGCTTCATTTCCTTTCTCTTTCACTTAACAGCCTGTTTTCATTTAGCTCTATGTGGCCAAGTATCAAAATCTTACATACATTGTTGTGCATACTTGAAGCATAACATGCAACAATCCTCTTAATGTGATTGCAATTTGCACCCTGAAGACCTGCTTTGCATCTTTTTCTCGTGGTTGGATTTCAGTCAAACCCGCACCTGCAGTTCAGTTCTAAATGGAAATCTGGGTTATTTGCACCTTTAAGTGCCTGGCAGCAAGCAAAAAGCTGAGCTAGTCAGTGTTTGGGCTGATTGCTTTTTTTCATACTTTTTCTCAAAGGAAAATTGGCTTTGGTCTAAACATTTTCTGGGAACGTCTGCTTTTTGCAGAGACTTTTATTGAAGTTTATTTTTCCCAGTTTTCAGCACCATTACTGCTCACTTTCCAACCAGTATTAATCACCCCCACAAAAAAACAGAGACCTCAGTGCTTGAAAGTGTACTTCTTTAGGTGTCATCTTTATAAGCTATGAAAGTCTGCATGAAGTTGCCCAAACATATGTTTGTGTATTTAACATCTTTCAAAAGCTGGCAGATGATACTTGTTCTACCATATTACACTGCACAGTTTTCAGGTGTAATTCTTAAGTCTGGAAATCTTTCCCCCACTTTAAGTGTGGGCTTGCAGCAAGCCTCGAGCTGGTCTTTTGCTTGCACGATCTAGCGCTAATCTCTTGGCCCATGTCCATGAAGCTGACCAAATTTCAGTGTTCTTTCTCGGGAAGGTATTCATTGTGTTTCTTTAGTGAAAGGTAATTAATAGGCTTTGGATTCTCATCAGACACACGCCTCAATAGCAGGGAAAGCAGGAAATAAAGATGAGTAACCCTGGGCTCAGACATTCTTAGAAAGAGAAGTCCTCATCTGTTTTGACATTATTTTGATTGGTTGTCACTTCTTCATGCACTGAAATTGGCTTCCCAACTATGATGCTAGTAAAGAGCCACATTTTTGTGCCTCTCGCTCCCCTGACTTTTCCTGAGCTTCCACTAGGGATTAATTTGGCCTGAAGCATCTAGTCACAACTTCTACGGTTGCGGGGGTAGGCGCGTTCTGGCATGTGCTGTGCCGAGTCATTACAAATGTGGTCTCTGGGACACAGCTGTGCTGGGCTGCTGCTCTCTCTCACAGACACTTTGTGCTGCCTCGAGCTGCTGACGCTGCTCGCCGCCTCGCTGCACTTCTACCTTGCACTCCCTTTCCCAGTGAAAATCCAGTTGTCTTTCTGAGGTTCTGTCTGTCCATCTTCACTGGTGCCAGCTGCATGGCTTGTGGGGAGCCCCCACTCCATTCAGGAGCCCAACGGGGTGGATGACAGAGGATGATCATTTATTATGCTGTATTATACACAGGTTTCTTTTGGGGAGCTCCTGGGCATTACTTCTTAGAGCAAGTAGAGTTCAAAACAGAACTTGAATCCCAATGAACATTTCTGACTCCTTCAGTCTCCCTTTGATAGAGTTAATATTTGACAGAAAATAGCATTCTAGTTTCACATTTCTAATTTCTGGCATAGTCTTTTTGTAATATGCTTATTTTTTATTCAGAAATCTGTGTTGTTCTTAGCTATAAGTAAATCAGAACTCAAACCATTTCTTCCCAGTGCTGGAAGTTCTACATGTTAAAACAAACAAGCAAATAAACAATCCCTCCCAACTTTTTGGGAGATACAGCAGGACAATATCCTTCTAGATTTTGTCCAAACCTATTTGTCTTTGAGGGAGGAAGCGGGAGGTGGAGATGAGGGAAGAGTATGGTACTGAAGACTTTTTTCTTGCACTCAGGACTTGGGAAAGAAGGAAATAAAGTGAAGCAAATCCTAAACTTCTTCAGTCTGAGGGTTAACATTAGCAATATCAAAAGTTCTTCCCAATTATTTTGAGTTTGAAAGTCTCTGATTTGGTCTGCTTTTACTTTTGAAACTTTTCCATAGTAAATTCAATTTTTGCTGATAGAAGAGAAATGACAATGTTTGCCCCAAACTTTCTCAAACACGTAGTTCTGAACGGTGACAACAGCCTTTTGAGCACAACTGTGTCTTGTGTCCTTTCCCTGAGTTGTGGGAGTTAGTCACTGCTCTTTACTGGCATCTGAATCATGCCAATTAATTTATGCTACTGCTCTTCAAAGACATGGCAGAAGAGAAGGAGGTAGCAATTTATGAAAGTGGTTGCATCTGCTTTCCAATGCAGATGCACCCTCTGGAGAGGGTGGAAGGAGAGACGTTCTTCAGTCAAGCCCTGTTAGTGCCACACAGTGCACTTCAGTTGGACAAGGCATTGAATCCAGGTCAGGCTGACCTAGGCAGCTTATGGATGAAAGGGCAAGAAACAAACTCGAACTTGGGACAAAGAGTCACAGAACAGTCCTGTTACCTTCCTGGGCAGCAGAACTATGCAGTCATTTACCTAGCATTACATTTCTGATCAAAGACCTTGCTAGCAATTTAGATTTCTCCTCTTAGATTTGAATTAACCTTGCCTCTGCTGAGGCAACTTTTGGTCATCCTATTTGACTGCTGATCATTGACTGAGCTCTGACTGCTGAGAGAGATGCCACGGTAGTTTAGTCTGCTCGTCTGCTCATCCCTAGTTTAAATCACTAAGCAGTAGTGTCCTTCATGAAGGCAGGACCCTATTAAAGCTTCTGTGGGGACAGTAAGCCTTGCTACAAAACCTCTTCTTTCTTTAAATCTGATCCTGGATTTAAAATCCCATGCCAACTGCCAGCACTAATGCTTTTGCTTTATCTTTTCACTTTCTCATGAGTTCTTATGGAGATGGCAGGAGCGATTCTAACTTGTGGAGCTTTATCCTTTCAATATTTATAGTTGTGACAAATCAGAAGGTTGACAAGCCTCTGCTTTGTCATGTGCTTTTCAGGTTACATCTTACTGTTAGGATCCCAGAGCCTTTGCTGTAATGTGTTTGTGCTTCAGCACTTTGTCTCCTTCCTCTGCAAAAGAGCAAAGGTCCCTTCATGTTCAGCACAAATGCCCAGGGCACTGCACAGCAGCACAGTTCGTGCAGCATCTCCTGCCTCTGTAGGGCTGTGGAGGTTTGCTGTGGCAGGGCACAGAGCAACACCTTCTGTTTTCCTCGTTTCTACTGCACAGATTCTTTGACCAGAGTCTCTGCCTCCAGAGTAAAACCTAAGATATGTCAGGCTGAGTTAATTTGTGGGCTAGACACGCTCAACAGGCTCCCTTTAAGGATTTTGCACAGAATGTACTGGTGCCTCCAGACTTGGAGAGAGTTCACTCTTCTGAGTCAGGCGATGGGAGCCAAATTCAGATGTGAATTTGAGTTCTGCAATTCTAGAGGGAGTCTGAGTTGGTGTATTTTACACCTTCTTCCGCCTCCCCTCCTCCCAGGGGTGCACTATGCTGACCTAGCTTCCCTCCGACCTAATTTTCATTTATGTTCACTGCGATGTACTCAGGCTCACACCCACCAGCAGCCGTACAAATCGCTTGGCTTTTTACATGAGATCTGAACCTGGCCATCCAAAGCTACATTTGAGGCATTTAAGGAAGTCTTAAGTTAGTTAAATCCCCACCAAAGAGCTGAAAAAGAAGAGTGGAGTAAGAAGAGCAAGTAATAGCAGAGTGTGAGTTAAAATTGTGCTTCTCTTTTTTTTTTTTTTTAGTCTCAGCTTATTTGCTCTTGACCACTGTTGAGCACATATTAGCTGGCTGAAGATATTTGGATTTATTTCTAAAAGTATTCTCAGGCTACATCTAAAATACTGTGCAGGGGAACTTTCTGGTTCTGGTTCTCCGGTTACCTTAGTCCTACAGCCTGGCCTGAGCTGGAGAGGAGCGCTCACCATGTGAAGTCCCACACGGAGCCGGGAGGGCCATAGGTGACACAGCCCAGCATCACAGGGCTCACACCATGGACAAAGTTTAAGCATTTCTCAGCCATGCTGTTAACATAGAGAATCACAGAATGATTAAAATTGGAAGGGACCTCTGGAGATCATCTAGTCCAACCCCTCTGCACAAGCAGGGTCATCTATAGCACACTTCACAGGATCAGGTCCAGGCGAGTACATACTATCGACAATATCGTATTTATCAAAACTATTATCAATGTCCACAGTATTGTCATATATTTTGTTATCAATAGATGTTCTTTTGATATCCTGAAGAAACCTATTTTCAATATGAGAGGAAAAAAAAACTACTGAAGAGCACATCTACAGCTAAAAACTTAGTAGAGGTCATCAAGTATATAAGCTCACTCTTATCCATCAGTAACTAAAGTTTAAGGGACCTTCAGTGTTTTGATTTAAATCATCTAAGGACTATTATCATGTACTCTGACTCACATTTGCTTTGTCTTCACAGTTCAGTAACAGTCTTCAATGGAGACAAGAGTTTAAGTTCACATACTGTTTGACAGATAGATGTTTTACAGCACTCATGGCAGAAACTGTTCAGTATAACTTCGAAATAACAAAGGCTTCTGTCTTAAAACTTTGCTACAAACATTAGAACTGTTTGTTGGCCTAGCCTTTTAAAAGGGTTTTGAAAAATCCTGCAGGGGCTGAAGTTGCACTTTATATAACATATGACATATCCATTTGCAAACACTTTGCATTATATGTAGCACATCCTAAGGTCTGTCTTTTTTTTCAGTATATAATGTCGTTCTAGACTGCATTCCATTGAGTTATCAAATAATGGTCGGACTAGATGATCTCTAGAGGTCCCTTCCAACCTCAACCATTCTGTGATTCTGTGTTCAAATATAGTTTAGCACACAACTTAGCATCCAAATCTTGGAATCAGTTCGCTACCAGAGAATGACCCCTTCGTCCATTCTAAAGTTGAGAATATTCATGTTTTGGTTTAGCAGTGGGGATGAAGAAGCTCTTAAATTCTGGGGGCAAAAACTTTTCAGGAATATAGCATGTCTAGCAGGCACAGTGTTGGCCAAGGCCATGGGGAGACTAAAAATTATATATGTGAGGGGAATAAGCTATTTACCTGAAATACTTTTCCTGTCCCTGTCAAGTCTCATTGGCTTTGGTGGTACTCTACACTATATTCACTTGCGTTGTTCTTGTTCTCTAGATGAATAAAATACTTCCATTTCCCAAGCTGCTAAGCTGGCATCTTTCATCAGCACTAAATTCATACAGAAAAAATGTGGCTAAGAAAACGTGCCAAGAACAGAAAAAAAAAAAAAAAAGAAAAAAGAAACACAGCCCTAATCCTTTCTTGTGACAAAGGGACAGTTTTCACAGATTGTGCTTGATAAAAAATATCATTTTTTTCCATTGAGGATTACTGTCAGACAGCCATAGAAAAGATTTTGTAAAGGGTGTGATTTATTTATATAGTAGAAACAACTTCTCCTTCCAAACATGAATTAAAGACCAAGTTGCATGTGCTTGAATTTGGACTAGTTTCTCTTATATCATCTTCTTCCATTGCTTGCCAAAGTGGAAGGGACAGAAGGCCCGTGAAGAAAACATCTCTCAGCATCAGCCAAATTAGGGAATACATGCTTTGAAATAAAGGAAAGATGATCTCTCAGGACAGTTTATTCCATCAACAATTTCCAGAGTTCTCAGGACATCTGTAAGTACTGTAATCTCAATTTCCTTTTCCTCAGCACTTTATAAAATCAAATCTTTGTGAAGGGAATAAGAAGAATGATAAACTGATCATGTCTAGGTGTGATTACACAACTCCTGTAACTTAATAATTGAGTTTTTACAGGGCCCTGGAAATGGCAAAAACAATGAATTCTCTCTTTTATTTTCTTTAATGATCATCTCTATCAAGGAAAGATACTCTTTCTTTTGGTACACAGCAGGTCTGTTTTTTACCCCTTTAAACAAAATATAGTGGAATTTTAAAATCATTTCTCCCTCTTCCATTTTCTTTTTTGCTCCTTCAGCTCTCATTCTCTCTTTTAGTGGAGAAATGAAAGGAGAAGCTACTCTGAAAACTAAGGAAATACTAACATCCTTATCTTTCTCTGCTGCTTTAGATGTCAGAGGAAGGATTAATTTGAAGTTTTGAGCAATGTGAAACAGAAACTCAGGTTTGTATTCTGCCTATTCTGTCTGTGACAAGTCATTTAAACTTCCCATACTTCAATTCCCGTTATGCAAGGGATGCTTAGGCTACCTAACTTGGAGTTGATACTTCTTTCAAATGCTGCAATGAAGGCAGTGTACACAGTTATTATAGGCTGATGGGGCCTTCTCCTCCTAAGGTGTAGGAGCATTGCTCATGGATGAAGAAGAAATGAATTATGAATTCTATATTCATAAAAGAGATGTGACCTAACAGAGTCACCTAAATGAAGAGCTACTTCCTTACAGCTTTGTCCCTACCATCAGGCTCGGTCTGCACTATCCCTTCTCTCCTAAACCTTTCTTGGTCAGAGATTTTAAGCTTTCCTTGGGACAGATCTCCTCAGTAAAACTCAGCTGTTTGGGTAGAAGGGATTCCCACCTCCTGCCCTCTTTCAACTCTGTCTTCTCCCCACTCCTTTTCTGCAGACACTGTTGTCCCAACAGTTTAGTGGTGCAGTTGCTGTGAGGTGTTTTCTAACCTGCATTGGTTCAAATCAGCTAGGCAACCGAAACCACTTTAAGCTGTAGTGTTTTTTAAACTGAATGAATTAGATGAGGAGTGCTTCAATGCACTCAGTTCATCAGCTGGCAAACTGAGTGGGAGGAGGGAGCGCAAATGAGAATTACACCAAGTGGTGGGTTGTACTATAGATTTTGATGTGTTTTTTTACAAATGGGAACTGGGAAATAACAGCACACTAACATAAATGGTGATCAGGTAGCTTGTGTACAAGCAGGCAGGAAAATTGGCAGTTGTGGTCAATAGAAAACATGTCATTTTCACATCCAGAACAGCCAAAGGCAAGAACAGAACAGGCTCATCTATTTTATATCATATTCTGGCTCTAGTTGATTAGCAACAGAGCAATCGTCTTGGTCATTACAACTCCTGTTGTAATGCAGAGGACTGTGTATTCCCACAGGTTATGGTAGATAGCAACTTCTGGGGCCTGGAAAGAACGCTGACCAGAAACCAACACCAGAACAAACACAGCTGGGAAAAGCTGCTTACTAACACAAGTCAACATATAGTCACTTCTGACCTGAGCCAAATTCACATGAGTGGCCTGGTGCATCATGTGAGATGCTGCAATACAAACACTCAAAGGCCTCTCTGTTCCCAACCTTTCCTCTCTGCAGAAGTAAACAAATCAAAGAAAATATAGAAATGAGTTTTGCACCCTATAAGAAAGAATGTTGTTCTTTCCCACACATCACTTCTTTCCATTCACAACAATGTTGTGCCTCAGGTTCACATGACAGATCATGTGTGGATGACAGAACATGGAGTTTGGTAGCTGCAATTCTGGATGCTAGGTTTTTCCTTATAGGAGAGCTTTTATGAGCTGAAAATAGAGCCATATAGCCCCAGCATGGCTGATCTTAGGATTTCTGCAGTCAAGTAAAGATATAGTTATTTGAGCCCTGTCCAATCTGTCCAGACCGCATGAGCAGCAACAGGTTGGGGTCAGACTCTAGAGAGCTCTGAAGCTGAAGGGGAATTGCTGGGGCTTGAAAGTTTGCAATCTTGATGATGGGTCAATGTGCTCCTGTGAACAGGCTCACACATATTCCGCATCCAGCCAGAAATAGGTCAGAGCCTCCCACGCATCCCTGAGCTATGCATCCTTGCAGGTCTCTAATCTTTTGCATCTCTGCCAGCTTCCTACAGGGGAAGGAATGATGCTTCAGACATCTGAACATCACAGAAGTTTACGGGTAAGCATTCTCCCCCTGTCTGTTATCAAGTGGGAGTTCAATGCTAGGGCTTGAGTCATCCAATCTCCCGTTCCTCCCTAACAACTCAAGTAGCCAGTTCCAAAATTGCAGCCTGAGTAGCCCAGTCTGCCCGAGCAGCAGTTTGGTCCAGAGTGCCGTGTCAGACACATTTGCAGTGCATAGAGCAGTGCTGCGGTAGCTGCTCTTCTGTAACTGCTCTTGGAGGAGAACTGTGGTTAGAACTGCTTTCTGTGAGGAAGGTTTAGATCAAAGAGGTTTTTTCTATATTTCTCTATTTTTACTCTCTGTTTAGGATTCAGAAACTGATTGTCACTGTTCTTTCAGTGCAGCTCATGGCAGGTGAGGAGAACGGAACATGCAAACGTAGTTTTATTATTCTTGGGTTCTTTGTTCTTGAGCTGGCTGACTGATGACTTTGTATACAAGTCTGAGTGAATGTTAATCCAATGCGTGCCATAGGGCAATTATTTGAAGCCATGCACTTATTCAAGGGGTTTTGCCAGAGCTCAAGGTACTTGCATCCTGCTTCTTTGGGAAATGGGAAAATAAATTGCATTAGGTTGGTTCTTTGGTCACCAGATGGTGTCTCTTCTGCTGTGAGACAGTCTTCCTGTGAGCAGGTAAGACACTTTTAAGTTTGTTCTCCACTAGTCAGCTCCAGGCAACTGTAATCTGCTGAAAGGAAGCATTTGCTTAAGGAGTGTGGTCTGTTCAGGAGAACTGATGGGTTTATCTGCTCAATATTTGTAACCACTAAAAGGCAGAAGATGACCCATGCAAAAATAGTTTAGTCCAGGCAAATGAGAAACCTTTCATCGCTTTTTGTCAAATGTATTGTGTAAGACAAGCAAATAGATTGAACCGGTAGAATTTAGTAGCAGCATTTTTCAGCTTTCAGTTGGTGCATCTTTGCTCTAACTCACAGGAGAAATATGTTCTGAGCTGGAATGTGCACATATCATTAGTCTCCATGGTGCAGCTCATTCTCATTTGGAGGCTTTCTTGAACAAACTGGGAATAGTTGGGCTGAAGAGCTTCCAAATGTGACACACTCCAGGTTTTTCTCATTGTCTCGTGTCATTCTCCTCTCCCCTTCTTTTCTTCTTTTTTGACTACTCTGCCTGCTTTTTCTAATACTTCTAATAAAATGCAAAAAATAAGAGGATTTTTGTAATTTCAACAATGTTGGAACAAAATGTTTCACATTTTCAAAATTCCACTCTCCTCCCCCGCATTATTTGGCTGAAACAATTTGCTGAACTCAATCCAAGCTTCCTGCGTTTTTTGGCGAGGAAACTATTTGTCTGAAAATTTTTGTCCAGCTCTAGAATTTATCTTGAAGTTCTCATAGACAAGATTTGAAACAGAACAGTTGCCATTGCCATATTTTTTTGGGGAAAAAAAAAATGACTGTCTGCTTGTGGCTATAAGCATCACAAAGGAAGAACCCCCCTAAAACTTGATATTAAAGACGATATCTCAGCTGAACACAACATAAGTACTTACAGGCTGTCTTCCTAGATGTTCTTGAATTTTCATTAGATACTATTCTCACATCACCTATTTAGACTTCTAAAGGTGGCTTCTCAGGTGGCTTCTCCTCCTGACTATGTGTTATTTTTCACCTCAGAAGAATTTTTTAACACATCCCGTCTATCTCTCTAGGTAGTTCAATATGTAATTAAATCATGCTTTGCAGGTAGTTTGAGGTCTGTGGGTGAAAGTCATAAGAGCAATTCAAATTGTTTTTCTGATGAAGTTTATTACTTTGTGTTCATGAGAGCCTAACTGTGTAGACTTCACTTGCAAGAGTAATTCTGCTTTTTGTAACATCTCTAACTAATCACAGTTGCAGTATGACAGATCCAAATTGGACAGATGTTTCTTAAAAATAAAATGTCCAAAGGCAATAGTGTTGGAGTTGGCAATGAAAAAACAGACATCTGTACTTTTTTTTTTTTTACTAAATTTGAAAGTTTTTCGTTCCTTTTCCTATGTTTTTGTAATTTTAGGTCACGTTAGAATCAATCTGCGGTACTGATTTGTGAAGTCTATTATCTACTAGTGTCAAAACCTGAAAACAAAATTTGTTTAATTTGGTACCGCTATCACTCTGGGAACTTCATTATGCTTTTCAGATATTTCTTCGTTTCTTCTTGGAGTGATAGTCTCACATGGAGAGTTAGAGGGGCAAAGGCATATTTGTATTTTCATGTATCTATCAATTTAAAGCACAAGTCCTGTGAGTTTCTCTTTCTATTGTTACGATGATGCTCCTATTTAAAAAATTGATTGGCAGTAACCACAGTAAGACTCTGAATATTAGGCAGATTATGCGATACAATATTTTTGCATCACTTTATGTGTTAGTTAGACTGTGAATAGTGATGATATTTTTCTGAGCAATAAATCTGATGACATCCTATCAGCGTTGTCATGATCATTTTTAATATGGCAGAAAGGTACAGGAAATAGCCATTACATAACAGAGTCAGTTTGTGTTTTATTTTCCTCTTTCCCACACTGCAATCAGGCTGATGTACTGGAAAATTCGAGTGATTAATAAGTCTGGTATAAATATCTAAATAGAACAAGACGTTGGGGGAGAGAAAGAAAAACAAAGAGGGAATATTTGTCCCACTCTGAATAGGCTTCATTTATATTAGGAGACTTCTCTCTGAAATCAAAGGAGTTGCAAGCTGTCACCACTACAAAACAGATTCGTTACTTTGCAGAATGAGAAATACAGCCAGGTGGACAGTTCTGCTCTCACATAAATCATAACAAATTCTATACTATAAACAGATATTTTTTCTATAGCTGAGCTTTTCAGTCCAGAGAGCACACTTAACATTTTGTACTTAACTTTCTAAAAAGACCAAACTGAAGTCTATCTCCAAATTTTCCAATAAGCTGGAAGATATCAGCACCATTTAAAAGTGGTAGCCTAACACTTTTTCCTTGTCATTTTTAAAACAATCAATCTTTATCTTTCATGTGAACATGATGCAGGGTGCTTTTTCAGAGTCTGCTCTCCAATTCTCTGATTCCAAACACGTGCTGACAAGGAGCGGGTGCCCTGGCCAACCAGAACTGTGTGAGAGCTCTTAGGATAGGTTTCCTTTTCATTAATACTTTAGCTGCTCTTGCTTCTTATGTGAAGACTCAGGCATCTAATGTCTGGGTGTGAACTGATCAGGTGAACTGAAGTAAGATAAATAGGAGTGAACTTTGCTTCTTATGTTAACAATGCACCTAAACTTTTGGCCTTCTGAACTGGCAGAAGCAAATTATGGGTCACTTTAATTTACAGATTTTTTTAAGTGTGTCTCACAGTATAAATAAACATGACAAGATGCATTTGTATTAATATAGTTCTTCCAAAGAAGAACTGAATTTATTTTTCTTCTAAAAGCTTTACTTTTTGAAATATTTCACAGACTTTCAAAAAATTATATAATGTTAATTTTATGCTAAGTTCCATTAAAAATAATTGCTTAAATTATGACTTGCTATTATCATTACTCTTATTAAACTCATTTTAGAGATTGTCTATCAAAGTATTAGAGATTCT
This sequence comes from Tinamus guttatus, assembly GCF_000705375.1. The sequence goes on from NW_010589819.1 coordinate 94,969, forward strand.
ACAAAGTTTTTGAGAATGAAAGCAGCTGGAGTGCTACACTCAAAAAATATTAATAGGACTGTACACTGAAACTATTCTTAACTTCTTTAATGAAATATTTAAGTGCTCATTTTTAGTTTGAATATTGTCTTTAAGATATATTTACCGCCTCATTTGGGTGTCTTTTCATATTATATTATTAAATTAATGTTACAGATAGATAGGGCTTTATAAATAAAAGAGTAATAAACTCGTGGCTACCTTTTGAACAAAGTTGAAGGTGTTTCATGAGTTATTTTTAAGAATTAATCAAGCAAAATGACTGTGAGTAGGAAAAATCTCAGTGCAGTTACTGACCTGTCCATCAGCTGCAATAATAAAACAAGACCATTAAAGTGCAGTGAATAAGTGCTGTCCTACAGTGAGGACCCTTGAGCTTGGGACCTGGCACTGGAGCAGCTCTGGTTCCTTGTAACAAGCAAGAGAGTCAAAACTGAGGGCAGTACCGTCTCTTCTGCCAGCAAGGTGGAAAAAAATCTGAATTTCTTTTGTTATCTATCCCCAGGTAAATTATTTACAGTATTACTATTTCCTCAAATGAAATAGATGATTCTTTAGACTTGATTATCTCTATACATTGCACTGCTTTCTCTCTAGGATAACTTTTAAGTCTACGCTATTCACTCTCACTTTATCTTGTGGATAGAGAAATCAGCAGTTCAAGTGCAGTAAATATTGCTCATTTCAATTTCATAGTCTTTTTTTTCCTATGCTCTACAGTTTATGGCACATGGATAGATTTATGACCCACAGAAGAAGACAGAAATGAAGTGGAAGAGTAGAAAAGCAGCAAGTTATCCCTGAATATGTATCCGGTTTACACATGTATTCACACACACACACAGAACTTTTTATATATAGTGCATAGCTACTGATTTAGCTTCAGTTCTCAGCTGCCCATAAAAATCCTGAATTTCCAACTTTTAATAATTTTTTTGCTTGGAGGATTTCAGACCTAGGACTTTAGTTTACCTAGTGCTACACAGTGAACAGAGACCATTTGTTAAATTAAAACTTGGCATCTGACACACAAGTTGTCAGAGTCTTGTTCTGCAATTGTGACTTGGGCTCCACTTGAACTGCTTCATCACAAAAATGCTAACATAGCATTCAGCAAAGAACTTTTTCAGATAATATAAACACTATATACAAAACATGCTTATTTCTTTAGCTACATTTCAGTCCTTTGCTTGGTTTCCCATGACACTTTTTGTTGTTGTTGCCCAAGGCTTTCAAAAGAGTTAAATGGCAGTGTGTTTACTTGAGACTGACAGGAAAGTTCTTTCAGGACTCAAAAAGCATTTTTCTATTTCCAAAGAAGCTTTTGAAATATGATGGCCAAAATATTTGAAATATGTGTCCCTATGGTGATGTCATTCTCAAGGGAAACATACTTCTGATATGAAGTATTCCCATTTGAAATCTTGGAGATCTTACATCTGTGTTCTTAACCTCAAGAGGTTATCAAATGATAATAGCTAATTGTAAAATGGGATGTCATTTAATGGAGTGCTGGCAAGCATGTTGGCCAGTAGTTATAGGTCATTGCACAAATATTTATAGAGGAAGTGAAGGCTTCAGTTGGCCTTAGCAATCAGACATGCTAGACAAATATTCGGGAAATGAATAATGTTGAGCAGGACGGTTCAGGCTGAATTGGAGCTTTGCTGATTGTCAGTGTGGTGCTGGGGCACCAGCCAAGCACATGGACCAGCAGGGCAGGAAGATGGAGTCATGGTAACAGATGTCTCTGCAATGTCATTCTTGACTTAGCAGTGACCCTTTGGTCCCTGGGCACCAAATACACCACTATTTGATAGTATTGAATGGAGCACCAAATGGAGTCATCTCCATCTTCCAACTTGCTACCTATAACAATACTGATTTACCTTTGAACAGTGATATGGCATCTAGCATTTGCCAGCAGGATCGTGGCTGATGCGGAAGCCCAGTGCGAGAGCAGGCTGAATCATTGCTCATTTGAATCATTTGAAAAAGCCAAAGCAGAGGGCATGGGCATGCACTTCACACTCTTGCAGAGCACTCATGGGCTGAGAAAACGGGGTTCTGCAAGGAGGTCATCTCAACCTGCTTGGCTGAGGACCTTCTTGATGGCATGAATCCTGTCTCTCTCCCCTTGCACTGAGACACGGTGGTTGCTGCCTAAGGAGGCAGCTGGTGATAAAGCTCAAGTTAGAAGGACTTTACATGTTGATTTTCTGCAGTAGCCATCCATGGTGACTGACCCTCTCCTCCTCCTTCAGTCTGCAGAACTTCCCCATAGCATATTTTTCTGCTAGTATTACTGACAGAGACAGCATCAAATATTATAAACCAAGTTGGCAACCAGCAGGGGCTTGAGGATCCTTTGTGTTAATCCAAATTAACCAGAAGGGTGCAAGGTGGATTTACAAGCTGCAACAAAGCATTCATCTTCAGATTTAGCTTAACTCCATGTAGAGCAGAATTAAGCTATACTGAAATCCGGTCACTTTAATTCTGAATAATAACATGCGCACAAGAATTTGATGGGCTGTAAATAATCCATTTAAAGCTAATTCAGATTACAATCCAGGATTGTTCCTCTGGAGAAAAAGCTATGCTGTGTCACAACATTATTAGGTCAGGAGTAGAATTAATTGCAGGGTGTTAGTTCCTGCCCTGGTATGCCCTCTGCCTTGCCTCTGCAACTTCTGTGTGGGTGAAAAAATTGCAACTTTAGGACCGGGACTGGCCTGAAATGTTGTTTTCCTGACAAAATGTTCATGCCTGCCAGTGGCACTGTCCTCAAGCAATGCAAAGCACTACACAACGTATTACAGCTGTGCTTGGAGAATGCAAACCCATGCTGAGCATGACAGCGGAGGCTTCGAGCTTGGTTTGGAAGCTTGTTCTTTCATTCACTACGGGCGACGACTGTGACCATAAGAGCAAGATCTCCATGACGGCAACGGAAATTAGATTCTTGTGATGAGCCACTTAGTAGAGATATCAAACCAGCTCTGTTTTCTGTGCATTGCCCATGGCACGCTGCTGTTGGCATAGCTGACTGTGGTTTGAGGTGGAGAGGTTTCTCCGGAGCGCAGACTTTGCTTCACCTGCCAAGTCTTTGTGGGCAGAGCATAAAACACTCCTTTAGCTCCCAACTCTTTTCTCCATAGCTTGGCCAGTTCCTGACCTATTTGCAGCACCATGCGTGGCCTCTTTCTTGCTCAGTGAGATGCAGCTGGCCTGGCTCTGATTGCTGTTTGTCATGTGTGACCACAAAGGGGGCTGTCACCTGGCTGTGCTGCCACTGCAGGTCAGCGTCTAGGAAGTTCCCTACATCAGAAGGACCCTCGCTTGGCAGCATACTGCCCAGGGCCACTCACCACTCTTCTCCCTTCTTGTGCTCTGATGCCCTGTGTCTGCTGTGGGACGTAAGTGTGCAGCCTCCCCACCTTTCCCCTCCATGCTCTCCCTGGAACCAGAAGCTGTTGAGCTGTGGAACAAGAGAAAAGCCAGAGATCGAACTGTTCTAGTGCAAAAGAATTTCCTGACCTGAAACCTGCCAGAAGCTCCAGATTGTTCTTCCTTCATATAGACAGACAGCAAGACCAGCTCTATGTCCCCAGCCACAGCAGGCACTTCCATGTCCTTGCATCCATGACAGACAAATGTCCTCAGGAATCTCTTCTGCACTGCTGGAGAGGGAGAGGACTCACTGGGGAAGCAATTAACCTTCATTTTGGAACAGTCAATCATCAATGAACAGCTTCAATGTTGCAGAAATTGCTGCTAGACAGCACATTGACAGGCTTAAAGAGAAAACACTACACTCCTCACCCCTCCTGAAAGAGAAGCCAGATGGCAGGAAGGAAATACAGAAAGGTGACCTCTAGCATCCTGGCCAGAGATGTTTCCTAGCACTGCTCCTTGAATTCTGTGCATCTTTGATTATCTTTCATTATCATTTCTTGAGCTTTCATTATCTCACTTGCTTTAGCATATTGCAAACAAGGAATAAAAAGGCAGAAATCATACTGGTGGTGAATTTTTAGAAAGTTTCCTCATATGAATCCAGAAGAACAGCCATTCAGGATCCTAGCTATAGGAAAATGTCTCTATTTGCCCTCACTTCTGAGAAACACACGTGTTTTTTCATCTTCTTAAACAGATACTTACCAATAACATGCAAAGACTTATGCATGTGGATTAACCCAGGAACCTAAAATAAATCAATGTACAGCCCTTTTTTAGACTCTAGATATGATAGGCTCCAAAAAGCAGAAAAGCACCAAATTCTCAAAATAACTAAGATATATGATACTGATGCAAGCTAAACAACATGTTACAGCTCAGGCTTGGACTTTCTCTATATTATGTGCTCATGCCTCATTTATGCCTCAGCATCAGATGCTGTAAATCTCTACCACAGGAAGGCCTCAGGTGAGCCTCTTTTGTAGTTCTCCGTACACAACTATGGACACAGAAACCGTTTGCCCTCACTTCTGAGAAACACACATATTTTTTCATCTTCTTAAACAGACCTTTGATACTTATCAATAACATGCAAAGACTTACGCATGTGGATTAACCCAGGAACCTAAAATAAATCAATGTACAGCCCTTTTTTAGACTCTAGATATGATAGACTCCAAAAAGCAGAAAAGCACCAAATTGTCAAAATAGCTAAGATATATGATGCAAGCTAAACAACATGTTACAGCTCAGGCTTGGACTTTCTCTATATTATGTGCTCATGCATATAATTGGAAACAGCTAAATTTATGCCTCAGCATCAGATGCTGTAAATCTCTACCACAGGAAGGCCTCAGGTGAGCCTCTTTTGTAGTTCTCCGTACACAACTATGGACACAGAAACCTGCATGCAAGTAACCAAACCAGTTCATGCAATGAAAGGTCAACACTCAGAGTCTCTCAGGTCCAGGCACTGTCTGTCTGATCCAAACAGAACACAAGATGTGCCCTCCTTAGTCTCTCCCACCTGAGGTATATAAGATGTTGGACAATTCATTGATATACACAGTGTGTATAGCTAAAAATAACCAATAAGAAATACTGGGTCAGGTGAAAAATTTATCTGCTAATTATTGTCATCCCAGATGCAATCTGTTAAATAGTATCATAGTTATCATCACATAATATCACTGGGAAATAATTCTGCTTCCATATCCCTCTCACAGCAGAAACTATTACAGAATAATGACAAGCACACTCAAGAAAATGTGAGATTGTAGTTCGTTGACCTATTTAATTAAAGACATCCTATGTCATTAATATGATACTAAGGAGATATTCAGAATCTAATCTATTATGAAGCTTTCCAGGCTTTTGAAAGATGAGATATTAGGTGCCAGATCTCAGTCCTGGCAGTCCTTTGTTTAAATTCCGTGCGGTGGTTGAGAGTGTGAGGAGCTGTTTTGATCTTGAGATATTCGTGCTCTGCTAATCTATGTCCCCAGGTCCCAGCCGGGGCCATCCAAAAAGACACGGCCTGGGCAGAGCTGCCGGTGTGCCAGACTGTCTGATGGTCACAGGTGGGTATTGCTGACCAAGATAGCAGGACTAGAAATCTCTCAAGAATAGAATTTAGTTGCTTGATAAAAGTAATGCACAGAAGAAATCACCTTTAAACCACCTTCGAACCACACTGAATTCCTGTATCTGGTAAGTAACAAAGAATGGAAAAAAGTGTGTTGTAATCACATTCAGCAGCCTTCTGAAGTGATTCAGATTTCCATCCTAGAACTTAAGAATCTTTCATGTAGAACTCGACTGGTGTTCTCGCTATTATGTTCCAGAGAGCTTCACTCTGGAAACATTATTTCATTAAAGTCATGTTTTAAAAAGACATTTATCTTTTTTTCTCTCTCTCTCTCTTTTTTTTTATACAGTAGGACAACCTGGAAGATATATGTTAAGGTCTTTTATTTTTTCTTTTCTTTTTTTTTTCTTTTTCCTTTTATATACTGTTAAAATCGCAATTAAAAGCCTAGAATTCTCTGGCTCTTTGGAGAATAACTAGAAGGTACAAGGAGTGTTTACTATGACTCAGAATTCTTAGACTCTTAGGTGGTCAGTGAAGTCTTTTTATGTTTAAAATGTTAATTAAATATTGAAGTAAAGTGAGTGTTAAATAAACTTTAAAAGCCACTTTAATTAGCTTAAAATTCTCTTTCTTGCCAGAAATTCTGTAATGGCACCCCTTTATTAATCCTGCAATCACTTTGTCTTCCAGCCTTCTTGGAATATGAATATCTAATGTTAGAAAAAAATGTTTTAGAATCCAAACAAACTAAAACAAAATCTTCACACCTTCCAAATAAAACAGGAAGAAACAAGGAATGAACAGAAGTCTCTCTTTTCACCTTTAAATCACTCATTTGGGCACCTTTGTGTTCTCAAAAATATGCTTCTGCTCCTCTCTAGTTGCAATTCTTGTGATAGGTAAAAAGTGAGAGAATTTGATTCACCGCCCTCTTTAGTTCAGATGCTACCACCCCCTTCTCACTCTCACCTATTCAGAGAAGGAATGTCATGTACAGCATGCTATTATTTTTTGTTCAAGTGAAAGGACATGTTATTTATAAAACATACTTACTTTTCCACACCTAAAGGGCAAAATTGAGCCTTTTGACTTTCCACCTTTCCAGATGTGAAATTCCAGATCAGACACCAACCTAGAACAACCTTTTTTATGGGCCATCTCTTCACCTCTTTTCCATTCCTCTTCGCTGTCAATAAATTGTAGGAAAAGCAGTTCTGGCTGTCTGAAAACTGTATCTTGGAAAGAATGTAGCTAGTCTTGAGTGGCCTTTGACTTCTTCATGTTTCTTGAAACAGAAGGATTTAGCATGGCTAAGGAAAAAGAAGAAAAGCAAACAAACAAGTTATCCTTTTTTTCTTAGTTAGGACAGTCTTACAAAGGGACAAGTCAAACCCCATCAACTCTCCTATTAATATAAGAAGAAGACTTATAATTGCCTCAAAATCTCTAATTTCAAATTTAGGACAATTCTACTTGTTTCAGGCCTTTTTTGATGCTGAAAGTCTTACTGCATTAGTCAGTTCATGTAGCGCTGTCTTGCAGTATAAATCACTCTACTATTGACACCCGCCCCCACTCATTTGTAGACATTTTTCAGTAGCTGTTTCATATTGTGATCAGCTTCACTGATGCTAACATTAAATATGGAGCTGTTTTACAGTCTAGTAACATGTTGGCAGGCATAAAATGGTTCCACAGGAACTTAAGGAAAAAATTCTTAACAGTGAGGGCAACAGAGCACTGAAACAGGCTGTCCAGAGAGGTTGTGGAATCTCCTTCTCTGGAGAGCTTCAAATTCCGCCTGGATGCCACCCTGTGCCATGTGCTCTAGATGCAATCCTGTGCCACGCGCTCTGCGTGACCCTGCGTTTGCAGGAGAGTGGACCAGATTATCTCTAGAGGGCCCTTCCAACCTTAACGATTCTATTATTCTTTGACTCACACAATTTGTCAGGTCATTAGAAGATGTAGTAAGTGATCTTCTTCCTCTGGTTTGTTCTGGTTCTTCCTTACAGACTTACATCTTCTTTTAGATCACAAAAAGGATATGACAATATTATTCAAAACCTTGTGTGTCAGTTATTTTTATCTTTGTCCACTTTTCCCCTCCTTGTGCTTTCTCTGTGGTGGTGCGTGCCCCTGTTCTGCATGGCAGGCACGTTAGGACAGTAACACTGTGTGTTCTGTGATCTTCCTAACGATTGTTTCTTTTGCATACAAACAAAAAATGATACCTAAGGGCACCAAAATCTTTTGTTGCCCCTGCCTTTTATGTCTTCACTCAAAAATCATCTTGGTCTGAGTCCCAGTGATTTCGCTAAAAGCAAGTTGTTACTTTTGATCATTGAGGAGCAACCTGGTCTTACCTCAGAGCTGACCTTTCTTTAATCAGGATGCTGGACTAGAGGCCCTTGAGATCCCTTTCAAAATGAGTTATCCTATGATCCTATGAACAAGGTAAGTCCGGTGAAATCAGCAGATAATAAGACCTAACATGTCAGCTATATTCTACCTGACTCCAAATGCTACCTTGATCCAAGTGTTCACCTTTATGGCAGAAAAGTGGTATGGAAACAATCCACTTTCATAGAATCGTTAAGGTTGGAAAGGACCTCTAGAGATCATCTAGTGCAATTCTTTCAAACATGAAAGTGTTTGAAAAACATTAATTTCTACAGTAGTAGAAATTAATCAGTTGGGTTTCTCATCTACTGAAGAGGTTATAAGTGAAATTCAGCGTTTGACTGATGTGTAGATATGGTGACTGTTGATTCTTCTCCCAAGGGCTGTGAATGGAAGTCTGTCAGGGCAATGAGTGAACCAACTGCCAAAGAAAGCTGTAGCTCCAGCTTACCAAGCATTACGGGTCCATACATCGGGCTGTTACTGTTAGCTTAGCAAGTGATGTATTATAAACCTTCGCAAGCAATGGCTCAAGCAGGTTGAGTGTTTTAGTTCCAGACCATCTCTCCATCTGATTTTCATGTGCGGGGATTTTCGGATCTTTTAGCAACTCGCCACCTGTAAAAGCAGACAACCTAATGGAAAAAAAGAGCAACACTTAAAATGTTTTTTTTTCTCCACAGCTCTGTAGCGTAAAGAAAAGCTATAAAAGTATTTGAAGCAGGACATTTTTTTGCTGTTGTTCTGTTAACCCTTTTCTTGTGCCATCACAAAGCCATTATTTGGGTACAACTGCTTGTTTGCAGAAGAAAAACCATGACAGGGAACTTGGCATTGTCACTGGAGAAGAGGCAAATCCTACAGGGGCACTCTGAGCTCCGAGGATATCTTGGAGGCTGATATTAAAAGTTTCCTGATTTAAACTGGGTTATTGAATCATCCCCATCCTGGAGTTCTGGAGCTGCTGGTGTGTGGAATTGGCAGTTTAGTAGCAAGGACTTAGGCCAGATGGTAACAGATGGAGATGAGATACCTTTAAAAGGTGAGAAAAGTGGCTCTGAAACTATCAGGTTTCTTACGTGTGTTTTAACAGTACACAACACTCTACAGAAAAATTTATAAAGAAGAATAAGAAAAGATGGAGGTAAACAGAAAGGAGAATAAAATGCAAAATGGGTGTAACAAAGGTAGACCAAACCAGATTTAAGATGGTATGCTCTCCTATGAGATAATACATATCCAAAACATGGAAAATGTACATATTTTACATGCTCCAAAACTTCTAGAAACAGCTTGGAGATGGTACTTTTTTTTGTACAAACATACTTTCTTCCTTTGTGTGTGTGTGTGTATGTGTGTTGAAAAATGTGCAAAATCTGCTTGTGCAGATCTGCATCTGCAAAAAAATTGAAACTGGCTAGGAAAAAATTATTGACAAAGTACGGGAAGGACATTTTTACATTTGTTTTATAAAATGTTTTCATTAGAAACCTTATTATAGAGAGAAGTAAGCATATTTGCTATTGAAATCAAACTGAGAAGCATCACCAGCTCAGAGGAGTAGGTCTGCAATAATAGCAAGAGGTTAAAATAATGCATTTCTAGTGGCAAAGTCATTATTTTATGTACAAAGTACCAGATTTTTCTGGTGGGTTAGGAGTTCATTGCTTTGAAATGATAGAGGATATGGAAGATCAAGGTGTCCTAGTCAGCTGCAGGGTAGCTGTGAGCCTTCACCATGATCCATATGGAAAAGCTTTATTTGATCTTAGGAGACGCCAGTGGGTAGGAGGGATTGATACTGTTGGCAAAGCCTCTTGCAAACTTTCTGCAGGCATCCATCCCAGCCGGATCTGCTAGGGTGGCTGGAGGAGCCAATGCTGCTGGTATGAGATTAGGTTTGGACACTTCAACCTACTTAGCTTAGCAGAATGTTGAGCGGGAAGGGATATAACTAATCTATATAAATACCTCTCAGAAACGTCAGGGAGGGAAATGCACTGTTTGTGTTGGAGGACACTGTTCACTCAAGAACAAGTGGAAATACATTAGCCACACAGAAATACTGGGTGAAAATTAGGAGAAATTTCCATGCTCTATAACTGTAGTATTTTGAAATAGGCATCAAAGTAGATAATAGAGGCAGATAGCCTGTCTAGTTTAATATCTTGATAAATGAGTCTTTCAGGCTAAACGTGGTGTTACAGGTGTTACATGCTCAGGCTAGAGATGTACAGAGATCAATGATTTAACAAAAATAATTGTGTGTGGTGGATGCTGTTTATGGCAGTCTTTTTGATCAGTTATGTGCCTTTCTGTCCCCTATTGCTCTAAATGCTGCATAGCAAGGACATGGAGGTTATTTTACTAGATTTCACGTCAGTGACCTAACACAGGTATGGCTGCTGACAGTTATTGGTATCATCTTGATTGCTGTTGCTCTTTCTTTTCACTTCCAAATGTCTTAACTTCCTTTTTCTTCTGCAAGACTGGAGAGAAGTGCAAGATTGTACTGCAGCAAAGATGCAACTGTAAAACTGCTTCCTATCCAGGCTGAGAATGGGCTCAGCGTGGGTTCACCAACATCCTGTTCTTTACACCTGCAGCTGCTACTGGACCATGGGAACTCAATATAATTACTCTGGGTGCCCAGTACTACAGTTACTGAGATGGGGCACTGGGCAATCACACACAGCAGTGCTGACAGATGCTGCTTTTATCTAGCAACTCTTCCTTTACTACCTTTGGTCATGATAGCTAAAATACTAGCTAGGTACACCTTGAATATATTACAGCTAAAACCAATGGCAAAAGTTTTCACTGTGCCTCATAGGAGATGGTCAGATGATGAAAAGTATCACAAGTCTTATTGCAGAAAAGTATAAGCTTATTCTTTCAGTCAATGGCAATATCTCATTCAATAACACCTAAGCTTAAGCAACTTTCTATGAGTTTTTCTTTTTTGTTGATGTGTGATTTTGTTTTGATCTCATTTTAAGTACCTTCTCTACAATTTTACACTTTAGACAATGAAAAGAAAAAAAATCAAAAAACATATTCAGGAGAGTGAAAAATGAGATCTAGGGATTAGAAAACAAGGCTAACTCATTTAAAAGATAAGGAAGACTTTACAAAAATGCATGGAAAGCTCTAAGAACTTTCCACTGTCTGACCCATCAGCTAAATATTTCACTCATACCTAGGGTCTGATTTCTCCAGATAGCAAAGTTATGTGACTTCCCAAGAGAAATTAACCAGCTCTAGGAAATGTGTAAGGGCTCTCAATATTTTTTTAATATTCAAAACATTATTTTTCTGTTTCATCTAAGTGCTTACCCTGTATTATGGTTGCTTTGCATATCTAGTTCCAATTGTTCTATTGTGCCCTTTGCATCTGATTCTCCACAGCATCAGAGGGCACCATAATAAACTACCTGTGTAGAAAGACTGGTGTCATGTAAGGTATAAATTTAATCCAGGTTCCACATCACAAAAACGCTTGAATAATTTTATGGTTCTGAGCTCATCTGCTCCAGCATTAACTATCACCGTGTGCAGTCCAAGAGAGCTCAGCTGAATTACGGCCCCCTGTTACTGATATTAATCCAGGAGTCCATTTGAGCTATAAATTAGTCATCAGCAAAGAGTCATTATAGTGAAATAATCCTACATGCATTCACCCTGTAACATCACTGGGAAATAAATGTGTTTGCTGAAAGTTAATCTCCACTTAAAAAATTATATTATTATTTCACTTTTTATGTTCCTCTTAAAGGTACAGATTCTTTTCTCTATATTCAAACAAATCTTTACTGAGACTGAAGCTGGCAAAATTAAAAGCAATGGGTGTTTGAGAGCAAACATTAATAGTAGCTAGGAAGTAGGCAATATTTGTAAGGATCGAATCAATGTCAAAGTCACCAATTTCCCCTGGAGAAACCCAGAGTTTATACCAGCTATATATTTTTATCACACACAATTTCAGTTTTCTTGTTAAAAGAAGGTCTACTTAAGCCCTTGCGTTTCTCCTGCTCCATTCCCCATGGTTCACAATTACAATAGTGAATGTAAGCTACAATAAAAAGGTCATTTTCTTCTTTCAGCAACAGTAACACAAGTGGCTGCATTTCCTGATTCTGGATTAAGTTCAAGATTTCAAATACGACCGGGCTCGTTTCTGATTAGAAAGTTTGATATTTATCACAGACTCTCCTGTCTTCCATATCCAGTGTGAGTGAGATTGTAAAAGGTAAACTGAAAGGAACCATTCTTTTATTCAGCAATTAACCCCATCTGAGTAAATAATACGGTGTTGTGCACTTGAGCCTTAGCTGTTATGCACTGAATTCAGAATTCAAAACGGCTTCAAAGCAGCGTTCGTGAAATGATGACAAGATGCTGCAGAAACAGCTTTTCATGCGGAATATAATGCAAGTATTGTATTACATAGTACAGTAACAAATAGAGTATAGTTGTAATGATATAGCAGATAAAGTGTCTGGAAGTATTTACCTGAGGGAAACTCAATCTTATTGTACTTCAGGGCCTGAGGCTTATAAACACAGTGTATGGTCTTGAAGCTTAAATTTTAGAGGAATCATTTTATTGGGGGGAGGAGGTGGCGATGTTTCTTATTACAGGCAAATAAAACCTCTGTGCCCAAATATAACCAGTAGGACAGAAATAGTACAAATTCCTTGAGCTTGACTTTTTTTCTTGTAACTGGCTCACATAGTATATTTAAAAGAATGTAAAATAAAGCCATTAGTCATCCTGATAGGGGCATGCCATGGATTAATAAAAGGATGCAGTGAGGAGTTGCACAGCGACGGCTGGTTTCAACCACACCATGGACAGAAGCCGGTGCACAGAAAAGGGCAGTATGAGGGATGCTGCCTCCGGAAAGGTCCCACATCACCTGGGCTGGGGCCAAGCCACAGCTGGGGACAGTGGGGAGGTACTGAGAGCTTTAGATGAGCTGGTGCAAGGAATATACAGCAGCAGGACACGGCTTCTTGAGCTACACCTATCCCCGTACAGGGGATAGGATATAGGGAGGACGAGGGTATAGACTCACCCCTATTGCTTAGTTCCTTATATGCCCCCAGTGTGGTTTCTGACCTACTCCAACAGTGTCCGAGTTGACTCCAGCGAATGGTTAAAGGACAACATGTGGCAGCAACTGCTCCTGAGAAATGCTCTGCCTATGGCCTCTGCTGATCTTGGGGGAAAGCAGGCTGGCCCTGCGGATATGAGCTAAGCTAGGCGCTTGGCCAGGCACCCAGAAAAACCTTGCTAATCTGGTTTATTTAATAGTAGAGGTGGAGCCCACGTGTTCTCTTTTTCATCTCTCTCTGGTGTAGCTGAACAGAGCCAGCCATGGTCAGGAAGGGAAAAAACAGACTGAGGAAGTGCAATAGCCATTGTACTTGCTTCGAGACTGAAAAGAAGCAGAAATCCCCTGCATATCTGGTTTGTTTGGGTATTTTCAGCAGATCTGCATGGCCATTCATATTTGGTGAGATTCTCATTGTGCTTGCTGGAAAACCCTGCTGGGATTTCTTTGGTGGCTTTTGCAGACTGAGACCCAGACCCCATACATGTTTTTCAATGCAGAGTCTCTTAGGCTGGTGACCCCATCTGGAACCTGGTTGCCAGCTTCTGTAGGAGAGGAAAGGACACCTGCCCCCAGCTCAGTGGGGCACATTGCTCACCTGGACAGGGCTTCACTCTAACTCACCAATATATTTTCTTTTAAGTGCTGTATAGATGTTAAGTAAATAAATACCTTATATTCTGTATGAGCACTGTTACCCATTTTCAGGTGTGTTATGATAAAGAAGAACTGTTAGTGTTTTCTGAGCTGTTACTGATTATGATGTTCTTATTAGTTGATTTGAGATGTGTTGCTCCTCATTTTAAGAAGTGTCATGATCCTTTCCCAATTCTGGATGAAATCTGTGGAAAAGATGGTAAAGCATTTTGCACAACGTGTACTATTGGGACCTGAAACCTGGCACCTAGAGAGCAAGGTGAGTGGGATCCATAATTATTTTTTCAAAATTATTTTTTTGCATTTAGTGAAAAGTCTGCTTGAAACAAGACAGCAACAGGAATTAGTATACTCATAGTATATCACTGAGGCACATTGAGGGTCTCTGGACACTACATTTTACCGTACCACCAAGCTGCTTGCTTGAACTGCAGATATCTTAAGAGGGAGGGAGAATTTGCCTAGTTATCCGAATATCATCACCGTGCTTTTCTCACTAGGCAGGTTGGCTCACAGACTCCTGAAATTTGGATTCACCGCTATGTCTGCCGCCTATGCAGGGCGGCTGCTCACCTCAGCTGGGCAGGAGGGACGGCATCATCGTGCTAGCATTGGTGCTCGGTTTCCTGGTGGTGCATTAATTTATTTATGTGCCTGCCTGGAGCCTTAGGTCAGCAGCAAGAACAAGAGGGGTTACTATTAATAGAAGTCAAACCAATTTGAGGGGAAAAATATCTGATGCTATTCTTCTGATACCTGATGTTTAGGATTTTACATGAATGAAGAATACTGAGGAATAGATAAAGCCTCTTATCCAATCTCATTCTTTATTTATATGCTTGCATAGACTAGTCTACCTCAATAGTTGTTTCAGACAATAACTACTAGTCACTAGCTATGATATCAACTACTCAGTGACAAATGTGTTTCATCCTGAATCATTTTCAGGGTTGAAGTGTGAGGATTTCTACAGCTTATAGGGCTTCATTTTTTTTTATGTAATGTAGTCTAGATATTCTTAATATCTGTGTAAATATCCAATTGCATCTTTTAATCTGGTTAAATTCTTTGTATCTTTGCAATGAAACAAAGTTAAATATACTAAGTGTCTTAAAATTACTAAAAGAGAAAAGTGCAGCAATTATGGAATATGATGTCATTAATGGATTGAAGCAAATAATTCATAAAGAAAAACACACTGAAAGAACATGCATGAGGAAATTCCATTACCTCGGACTTCTTGTGGATTCATTTTTTCCCATTAATTTATTCAAATAGTTTGTTTTACTGTGTTAATTAAACATGAATTCAAGTGTTGAATCAGATTCCTTGTTTGTGTCATTCATCACATGAGGCTATTCCCTCCAGCAGCACTTAGACATGCGGCTTTGAACTTTGGTTTTCTAAGATGTTTTTTTCTATGAAAACTTGATTACTAAACCATTTGCAATATACAGGCAAAAATGAGTGATTCAATCAAATAAAACTGCTTAACCATGTGTGCTAGAATTATTAAGAGAGTAGAAATAAATTTCACACTGTTTCTTAGGATTTTGAAATTGGCCTCATTTTGAAAAGAAAAAAATCTGTGAAGTGAGAAAAAAATCTGGATAATTGAAACATTTTGCTTTTGACAAAATTAAAAGCTTTGGTTATGTCAACTTTCAAAAAAATAGTTTAAAAATGAAAAATCAGAAACATCAAAACAACCTCTTTTGGAATTCTTATCATAATTCTCTCATTATAACCCTAACAAAAGTTTCAAGAAAGTTGGAACAGTTTAATGAAAGCCTTAATTTGGCCACGGCTTCATTTTCCCATAAAAATTGCATCCATCCAAATTTCCTTAATAACCCTAATCTGAACAAGTGTTCACAGAGAGATACATTTTATTCTGTGCTCTTTTCCAATTTAAAGGATTTCAGATAGGAGATAAATCATGGTACTGACTTTGTCATAATCTTTTCTTCTGAACCTGATATAGCCACATATTCCATGCATAATCTGCAAATTTAATCAGTTATAAAGCAACCAGTCTATGAACAGAGCGTAAGTATTTCATACCTTTGTTTGCGCAGAGAGTACAAGGCAGTAGTTCTTGTTCTATTTGATTGATTAACACTGATTGATTGTTCTTGTTTAATTAACACTATAATGAAATCTGATCTGGAGGAATTGGAGTATTTTCTTGTTCTCTCAAAACTTGTTCTCTCACAATAGCAATACTTGTTCTCTCAAAAATGTTTACTAAAAAAAGTGTCATATAGTGAATGCAAGCAATTGTCCCAAAACTAAACAGACTTTACCAAGTTCCTGCAGTGCCGAGATGGCAATGCCTATGAGCTATAAGACAGTAACAGCACTGGCTCATTTCTGGACAAAAACCAGCTTCAAGGAAGAACTTCAAGGTGAATTCTCTGCTTCTTATTATCCCTGAGTCATGCAGCCATTGGTATCTGGATCTATTTTGCAATTTCAGTAGAGAAATTGCATTTGCAAAGAAGGACTCAGGGCCACTCATGCTACTCAAGTCCAGCTGTAGAATTCACAGGTGTTCTTAGAAAATAAATGTATTTAAGACAGAAATATCAAAACAGAGTTCTCTATGTGCATGAAATAATTTTACCCAGATTTCAAAGGTGTTTTCGTTGTTACACACTTATGCTGTTGTCCAATATTTTATTTCCCTTTTATCTCTTATCCAGCAGCTGTTGGGGACCTTTAGAAGGTGAAAATACAGAAATCCCTGGAGAACGCAAGTAATGCTGGCAGCAGAAAGCCTTGTGGGTGAAGGCACAGAGCAGTCTCAAAGCTGAAAGACAATAGTAGATGAATTCAAAGCAGAAATCTGGAGAAAAGAGTTAGCAAAGAGGATCACAAAGATGTCCATTCAGAGTAGTGGCGAGTTTATGTATACTTGCAGAGAGATACCCCCTGGCTAAGGAGAACAACACTCTGGAAAACTAGCAGCAACTTGCTGTGAAAGCTTAAGGAAGTAGTTACTCCTCTTTTTCTTCATACCATTTATTCCACTCGCCTGCTGAGACTGCACTTCCCTGTGTAAGGAGCATGTGGGTGTCTCACAGCATATCTACAGTTTATCCTTCTGAGCACTAAGCATGATACAAATCAATGTGTTTTTTACTGTTAGAGTGGCCTATACTGGTGTACCTGCAGAAAGATTATGGTTACGACTGTAAAGGCAGATATTTAACAAAATGTCATAGTATGCATGAATATCTACATGTGTATATGTCATATATGCAAAATGCAATATAGCAGGCTATGATCAGTTGTCTATTTTGGTAGCTGTACTTTCTTTTCCCTGGTTGGTTTTAAACCTTTCTGGGAGGTGTCCTACAGGAAAAGTCCTGTTTTACTCCAGGAACAGCTGAGTGGATGGCAGAGTGGAGTGTGTAATGCTCTTAGAGCTGTTCTCTTAACAAATATGCAGCACTCAGCAATTTGTTCAAGCTTATCACTGCTGCTTCCATGAAAGTGTCACCAGGGGACAATGAGGGTTAAATACTAGTTTGATACTTGCGTGAGAGTTGAATTGTGAGCTTAACCCCAGCCACTAGTGCTTAAAAAGATTTAGTCTTTACTAAATCTTTTTACAAGAAACAGACAATGATATAATGTTTTTTATTGTGACACTGGCAGGCAATTTGTAAAACAAGGATAATGATAATTCAACCTTTGTAATGCACACAGGGATCTTTGCATGAAATGCAATTTATACGTGCAAAAAAATTGTTATTGCTAAGAGCAGATACAGTTCTATCAAACGATGGAGCGGAACATTCTTGACTCCTCTGTGTGTTGAGAGTGAATTGCAGAACTCCACTGCCAATAGGATGGGAGATTATAGTTTCGTTTGTGAGTTTAGCGCACAGGTAAAATCAGAGTTGATACATGACTTGGGAAAAGGAGGACAGCCATGTCATAGATCTTGATTTTTGAAAAGTAAATAAGACACACAGTGTTTGAAAGATACACTACAAGCAAATACAAGTCAGAGCACTTACTAGATGTTATGTTATGGTTTGTTAAAAATGAACTGAGAGATAGGAAAATTGAAATAGGCAATGATAAATTCTTCTGTAATGTGGGATTCAGGAGAGTTTCTCCTGTTGTGCCAAGACTCAGCACCATTTCCACACAGTCCTGGCTGGTGCTGTAGAGGAAACCCAGGCTCTAAATCAGAAGGGAGGGCCCCTCCATGAGGGCCCCAACACGACTCTGAAGGGACCAGGGCTGCAGAGGACACCTGCCGTGGAGAAGAGGTCCTGCCATTACAAACAAAGAGAAGTTCCTTTTGCATTACTTGAGTTTAGCAAAAATGACGTTATTACTTGAATGAAAATATCATTATATCGCATATAAACATATTAGTGTTTGGAATATCCCCAAGTGATTGTATTTAATGACAAACTTTGGCAGTCTCTAGTAGATATAACATCTCCACAGTGACCCTTTGCTGCTGGATAGTGTATTGAAAGAAACAAAAGCTTATACAGGATTTTTTCCCCAAATCTCATAAAAGAGTTGGCTTTCAATTGAAAAAAAAAAAGGCATAAAAATCAGGTCTTTTAGCCACTGCTTACTTGGGACTCATTTCTTCACCCTCTGAAGTCAATGACAAAACCTCATTGACTTTGATGGCAGCAGGCACTAAATCCTCCAATGCAAAAGAAATTCAGTTTTGCCAACATGCAGGAAATGGCTAGTTTGTGCTGATGTAGACAGCCACATTCTGCCAAACTATGGACAAAAGCTATTTTAATGTCAAAGAAAATTACGGCAATAATTGAAATCTATTTCCCATGAGCAATTACTGCTAGAGATTCTTGCAAGACTAGCACAAATAGGAAAGAATTTCACAGCCACTGAACAATATTCTGCTTCTACTTTTTTGGGGGAAAAATGACATTCTTAACAGACAGAGGAATGAAACACAGGCTTGGCAGTGACTAACTCTGAGATAAAGATATTATGAGGTAATCAGACAGTAATGCTTCAAAGGAATATTTTCAGAAAATACATTGTTTCCTTTTTATTGTGATTAACTGCTTGTAATAACAAGATTGTTTTAACCTTGCCAATATGCTGTCAATGTCAATTTTATTTTAAAGAAGAAAATAAACAAAAGGCTATTATTACAAGGAATTGAAGCTGAAATGTTGAAGCTTTATTGCTTATATGATTGTATTTAAAATTAAAGGTTGCATGTCAAAATGAAATCCTGGCACGTATTCATACATTTCATAAGAGCTTTTGGAATTGACATATGTATCCCTGTGATAATAATATCGTCAAATAATGGAAATACTGTATATCTATTAGAGAACAGCAATTTAGCAACAAATTTATATAGACTTATTACAGATTGTCAGAAAAAAAAGAATAATGGGCATAGTGCAAATCCAAACCATATGTTCCATGAAAGAGTATGTCCTTCCAGCATTTTTTAAAGCCATAAATTATCTATCACACTACCAATAAAGCACTGTAGAGGCAAGGTCACTGACCCTGAAGCACTGACATTTAGTTCAAGATCCAACCCCTGCAGCTTAGCACTTCATCCAAATTTCCAAATGTAAAAGGGAACCTTTTTTTTTTCTTCTTCTTCTTCTTTTCCTGTGATGTTTTCCCACAGGCTACTCTGCTTGCTTATATTTCCATGATAATATTCTTTGCATTCTGTCAATTTACATTTACTAGCTGTAGTACAGTAACAGGAAACTTTTAGATCATCTCCTCTGCGCATACATTCAGATCCTGCATATGCTGTGTGTCCTCATAAGCATTAATTTGGCTGAGCAACTGGAAAATTCCCCAAGTTTTGACTAGTTAAATGTGATAGCTTGGAGCCCCAGGCTGTGCCCCAAGGCTGGTCTCTCTTAGTGCAAAAATGAGCTGCAGGGAATGGTTTTCGTACAGCAGGTGAGGGGCTGAGTGACTGGAGAGCCCAGCACTGCAGTGTGGACCCAGAACCACCAAGAGGCAAAAAGCTGCATTGATGCCGCCTGAGCAAGAAAGGCCAGTGTAGCCCACTCACAAATATACGCAGAGTGAAAAATAATAACAAGAAATGTGAGAAAAATGCAAGAAAAATGAGACATGCAAGAAAAGGAGATGACAAGAAACTGCCTGAGTCTTTTACAGATTCTTCTTTACAGGTGGAAGAGACTATGGTAACTTCCCTACCATTGCGCCTTAGTTGTGCTCATGTTGCTGCTTCTTAGTTCTGGCCAAATCCACCTGTGAAAGTTTATGTGTCACATTCTCAGGTGGAGCAAATCATCTGAGCTCCATTGGTGCCATATGACAGTATCACTCCACCTAGCTGTTATTTCTATATCATGTGTCTATATGTCATCAACCAACTCTAAGACATAAAAAATTAAAAAATCAAAAAAGTTGATTTCAGTATAGCTTGGCTTTTAAAAAGTCTTGCTTTCCAAATGCTTGATATATGAGCAATAACTGTCCCGCGTTTCTGCATAATACATTGCACTGAAACAGCACTGCAAACAGGCTGTGGATTAAATAAGAAACCTGAAAGTAGGAATAGAGGGTTATATCCAAAAGAACACTGCTTTGAAACTCGACAGATAAGAATCTTCTTTCTACTTCACACAGTATCATTCTCCTTTCTTTTTCCAGATCTTAAAGTTTACTGCTGTGCCAGATGTCTTATGCTCTCATAATTTCCTTGCATATGAAAATTGCAGAATGGCAGCCCACACTGTAACTTTTTCCCTTCTCTTCTTGAATTCTTCAAAACTTCCCAGGAGCAGCCGCTCATGCGCACAGAGGTAGATTTCCAGTTCTCATGCTGGTGCTGGCCCATCATAGTCGCCACTGTTAATGAAAGACCTTCAATCCCAGAAGCAGCTGTCTACTCATATCCAAATGTACTTTCCCTTCTGTTAGACAAAGTGACACTGTCGACCCCATCCAGCTCATTATTTACTTACAAAGTTAGACTGTTTTCCTGTGGCTATGGATGGTCTCCTGTGAGAATGACTTGTTTTTGCCTCCTGACTGTTATTATATAACATTACTCAAGTTTACGTTCCAGGTCAGGAATGTTCCACTGGTAAACTCTTAGAACGTTGCTCCAGCTCACTAACATACTCATCAGTTAAATGCAAAATGCTCTGAAGAGTTTTTGCCATTCCTTTATTTTTCCCCTCTTGGTTAAAATATGGAAATCTCTGTTTGATTAATATAAACTTTGGAAGTTTCATTTGGGGCAACCATAACTCTGTTGGAGAAGTGCCTCTTGGGTACTTTGGAAGTTGGACACAATCAGCTTCGTTTCTCATTCCTCGTGTCTCACTATTCACAAAGGCACCATTTGCACAGAGTTATGAGGCCCATCTGCACATTTTTCTTGCTTGGGGCGAGGGGGAAGAAAGGTAGATGTGAGGAGCTGAAGGGAAGGCTTGAGACAGGCACGGCAAAGGCGACTGAGATAAATAAAAGTTTCCTTCATCGTGAGCCCCTTCACGCCACGTTGACACGCTCATAAAAGTAAGACCTTTTTCCCTTTCCGGAATGGCAGAAACAAGCACAAGTGCAAAAAGAAACTGCATTTAAGTAAGTGACTTGCTCCGCGCTCTTTGAGGTGGTGGGTATGTCCACTTGGCCACAGAGATCCAGGCTGGTTCACGGGGACAGGTTGGGACTTTGGTGGCCCCATAGAGCTGCATGGTGAAGCAGGCTCTGAGGGAGCTACGTGGGGGCTGCAGGCCATGGCTTTGCCTGCTCAAGAGGCATTGGGATAACCAATGCTGGAGGAGATGCTGGCTCCCCTTTCCCTCCCACCAAGGACCTTCTCCCGGTATGACCTGGTTGGGTTTGATTTGGCTCAGCATGGTTCAGTCAGGATTGCTTCAGGGTTTTTAAATTTCCCTTAAACAGAGCAGCAAACATGCCAAAAGCTTTTCAACAAATTATGGGGAACTAACTAATTTGGCACTCCTGACATAAACAGTAAACAAGCCAATGTTTCCATAATCTTTATGACCAGAGGTCTCACATTCTGCAGTGGGGTGTGCTTACAGCCCTCAGCAAAGCAAGATCAGTAGGAACTCAGCACCGCTGAAGAGAAGGCCACAAGAAAGCAGCACTCAGAGCCTGGTACACCAAGAGAGATTCTCCAGTGATGTGTAACAGGCAATCTGCTCAGGCATCATAACACATAGAAAGTATTCATATAAATAAATCAGATCCATAAATAGTAAAAATGCTGATGAATAATTTTTGTCAATTGCAGCGCTCTCACGCTTGTTTTAGGTTTCGCTGGAGCTGCCAAAAATTCAGTCTTCACAGAAGTTCATGGGAACATTTTCTTTGGTTTCAATCTGCGTGGGGGTTTATGCCCAGTAAACTTTTAAATACTGTAGAAATCACAAAGTAAAACCTATTCAGAGCTCTTGGGCTCCCTTATTTTCCAGACTGAAGATGACCAAAACTAGGATTTCCATAACCATTTTGTCACACAGATACACACTGTTCCAAGACACTTTGTCACACAACTAGAAACTGTCCCAGGCTCTCCTGAAAGCCTCTAAAGTCTGGGAGCACATCCTAATTCTAACCTGCTTTTTAAGAAGATTCAGCAAAAGTAAAGTACACTATTTAGCTCTAGGTTTCACTGAAACTGCTGCATAAATCTATATGGCAAGAGGATATCTTGATAATGGGGTCTGAAGAGTCTTGAGAATGTAGAAGTCATAATTATTTCTTAGGTAGAAAATCTACACTAAGCAACCTTTGTGCAGTGAAAAACATATGGCTCAAATACATGCCATTAAATTTTTCTATAATTTTATAAATTACAGGATACATGTATTTTTATTAAGGTTTCTCTTGGAATCTAGAAAAAGCACTGATCCTGACCACTAGAGAGAGTACTCTTTAAGCCACTAATATTGGATATAAAGGTAGAGTCATTTTTGCATTTTTTTTATTGTTATTAACAAATCACTAATTCAATTGCACTAATTTAAGTGCAATTTCAGAGAAACCTAAGTGACTTGTGAATTGGGGAAAATATGTGTGGGTGTGTGAGAAAGAGAGAGAGAGAGAGATTGAGAGAGAAATAGAAATTTTAAAGCAAATCAGTATCTGGATGGTTTCTCTGTAATAGCCCCTTGATTGGAGCATTTGGTCAAGTTCTCTGCTATTAGCACTTGGGGTGTCTTACTTGGATATGAATTTTATTATGTCGAGTGAAAGCTGAATAAAAGATTGGAAACAAATGTTAATGGTAAACAGCACTCTACAGAGTTGAAGGGGAGTCTGCGGGGATTATAGCTGATCTTGATTTTACTTAATGACTTTATTTACACTATAAAAGGAAGTTAATTTTATATAAAAACACAGCATGATTAAGTAGTTATCAAAATGGCTCTTAAGTTACTGGAGTTTGGTAATGAGTTACCAGTGATTCTGTCTCTGAGAGATCAGCTTTGTTTCATATGGCCGCATGGTGCTGATTTCCCACTGCAAACTGCTCAGTGCATCTGAAATCCATGGACCTGAGAATTGAGAACCTTTATTACTTTCTCCCTTCCTGCTTTTCCGCCTTGGGCAATTGCTTCATCTTCTCCCCACGTCCACCAGTAAGGACAGAGCAATCCTTTCTCCAAAGGGACTTTCAGGGTTGAAAATATGGGCAGGAAACAGCACAATTAGATTTGACTGAGGAAAAAAGCACTAACGTATCTTGGGGAAAATCACACTAACCACATAATCTGCAAGAGGGAAATAGTTGGAAGCCATTGAATTATAAAGATTTTGGAAAGTTGATTGATAAAAAGTCAAATAATCAAATATGACCCAGCAATAACTTATCACGGCAAAGATACCATTGTATTTGTGGGTCATGGAGTCAGAGGCATCTTGGCGGTTCTCAAGAAGGTGATTTTCCCTCCTGAGGTGCTTAATGAAATTTTCCACTGCGATTGGCCTGTTCAGTGCAGTTCTGGACTGCTTCATTTGAGATTGAAGTCTCTATTTCAGCAAAGAGACAACAAAATTGTGTCTATATCCTCATATAAAGAAAAATTGGAAAGATTCAGAAAACTAAATGAGTATATTTCAGCTAAGTGAGCCTAGGGGCAGATGCAGAGCAGGACATGTGAAGACATTTTAAGCAAACACTAGGGCTTACTACAAAATGAGTCAGCCGGACACCCTGGGTGCCAAATTTAATACTCAGGATGTTTCTCTCTCCTCTCAGACCTGCTCTGAACTCCCGTGCTTCACTTTTTTATTGTGAAAGTGATTAAATAAGTATTGAGGATGAGGGACTGGAATAGACAGTGGGGCTTCTTCTGATATTACACCATTTTATGCCTGGTTTACATTGGAATGGGATTTCTACTCATCAATCAATTTGGTCAATGTTTGCCAAAAGCAGTGAATAAAGGGGGGGTGGGTGGGTGGAAATTCCTTACTGTAATAGGAGAAAAGTAACAAATACAGGCACACCACCACCACCACAGAGAAGATTTGTGCCTTTTTATTCTGCCTGCCAAAATCATTACAGAGCTTGTGCTCTAGCCCATGCAGCTGGGTTGGAAGTAGCAAAAGCTGTGCAAGCGCTATCTGGGATCTCCTAAAACCACAGGATTAGCAGCAGTGTTTGGGCTGGCCCTAGACCATCCTGAATGCACAGAGGAAAGGAGCTCTTCATCATTGCTCAAAAGGGTCTAATGGAGAAGAATCACAAATGAAACAGAGAGAAAATTAGTGACAGGTGGAATAAGAAGAGAAATGTCCTAGCAGTGAGGTCTTCTGGAATGGTGCCTAAGGAGAGGCCATCAGTTTTATCATTCAGTAAGCTGTGAAGGCGATTACACCCTTGGAGGTATCCCAAAGGAAGACAGCTTTTATTTCTACCCCATCCTCCCTGAGAGAAAGAAGACACCACAAAAATTTACTTTGTGCTCTGCCAGGAGGCAGCATGAGGGAGGATTGAGCGCTATACTGAGCGTGTATGGAGATAAAACAAGCCCTGGCAGCCCTGGCTCTTGTCCCATTTGCGAGGGGTCTCTCTCTGGAGGTGAAGGTCATCCTTGCTTTCCTT
Source organism: Tinamus guttatus (assembly GCF_000705375.1). Next base: position 119,842 of record NW_010589819.1, read on the forward strand.
CGTATCCTGCCTCGCACATGGACTTTCTACTGTTTGCAATATTCCCTATACTGTCAACATTACATATCTAGCACGTACTGCTAAAATGGAATATATATCATATGTAATTGCAAATGCATGGAACAGTTTCATGTTCATTGAATACAGGTATTGAGTTAGCAATTTCCAGCATATTCCAGTCTGAAGTGATGGATTTCAGATCAAATGCATATTGCGCTGCCAATGGTTATCTCTAAGATTAGTATTGCTGTGCATTTCCATGCCAGTCTGCAATTAGAAATGACAAGGGCTATAGGAAAGTTAGACACTCGCAAGGACACTATGAAACTCATGCAGAAACAGCAGACCTTTCAGATATCCTGGTGAATAAGATAAGGACCCAAACTGAGTGTTTTGCTTCTATTTCTGTGAGTCCCATCTTTTAGCATTTTATGGATTTTCCTGGTGTGAATCTATAGACCAGTGCAATATAGAAAATTGCTCATGTAATATCTGCATGGGTATACGCATGTTTTATGCTCTGGTCAAAGCCAGTACTAGATCAAAGTTTCCTAATGCTTCATACTCTTTCTGCTCTTAACGTTTAGACTGTTGTGATCTAATGGAAAACGGGTTCCCACATGAATATTTGGGCTGGACTTAATCTCACTAACATCCTTGGACAAGCCACAGTTTTTTTCCCAGTATACAGTGACATGGGGAGGCCTTAATCTAACACCAGGAGATGTTCCAGCAGTTGTTTGCTGTGTCGACGATTGTTCTTTTGTGACCCTGGTGTTCATGAGACAACAGCTGGGAACTTCATAGCATCTATGTTTTATACTATTCAAACTGCAGAGTTCAGACAAGGTGGGTTAAGCATTGCATGAGCCAGACAGGCAAAAGGTAAGATAAAGGAATCATCATTTTCCCATTTTGCATGGGAAAACTAGAAACCTGAGGCTCATTTTCAAAGGGTCTGAAAGAGTTTTTCATTCAGGTCTGTCTGATTTTTTTTTCAAAATGCTTTAAACTTCCAGCTGAAGGGAATTTTTGCCTTTCAGAGTTAGCTTTATTTGAAGTCAACTGAAGATACAAGTGCTAAATCCCTCTGGAAAACAGGCCTGTGGCCATCTGTCTGAGTTACATAGGCACTCTGACCACATCATCTGCTTCATCTGTAGGAACTTCATTGAGGATGTATGCATTACACTGGCTATATGTGATATGGTGTGATCCCTCTGAGAAATTTTATCCTGCACATTTTAAATATTTGCAGTATCTTTCCGTATGCTCATCTTTGTAAAGTGATTTAAATAAAGTATTTCAGTCACAAGAATTTCTTCAGTATTTTATTTTGCTGGCTCTGGGAATGCACATTGCTTTTATGGTCAGAGCAAATTTGGTTTTGAAGGTGATTAAATAAATGCATAATTCATTTGAAAGCAGTTTGCAATAACTATGTTCATTAAAAAATTCTAAGAGTGGAGCCTCATGGTAAGTTTTGAAACACATTTTTGGGTCTCCCTGTGCCTTGTTCCAGATGATAGCACCTGGAAAAACATGCAGTTTGGTTTTTGTAGCAGATACGAGCTCAGATAGTCAGGCATTATACTGCCTCCTTTAAAAGTGGTGGCTATGTTGCTGCAGTTTAAGCAGATGAGTCTTGCACAAGCAATAAGAACATAATGGGCTGTGAAAAACATCAGCCCTATGGTGGTTCCGTGCAACCAAGAGAGGAAAGTGGCAGTGACTTTAAGAACAGAAGCCAAAATGTTCTGAATATTGTTCCGGACCAATAATGCTGCTTTCACTGAGCCTGTTCTTTGACTAATTGACCCTGAGGTTGTTTTTATTGATTTCTTGATGAGAAAAATAGAAGAGTGTTCTTCATACTTCACAAGTGTGCTGACATCCTTGAAGAAAAAAATGCAAACCTTAAGGTGAATTTAAACTTTACTTTTTTTTTTCTTTTTTTTTGACAATTTGCATGAAGGTTTTCTTCTGCTTCAAATTATTTCAGTGGTGAAAATAATTTCAGTTGTCCATGACTTTTGTCCCTCATTACTCAAATCTTAAAGCAAAGCCAAGTGTAAAATGTAAGAAGTTCCTCCTTGCACATGCAACGATTGCTTTTATTTTTGCTGAGAACTGTTTCCTATTTGTTGCTTGCAATGGCAATAATAACAAATAGGATGAAAAGTGAGAGGCCCATGGCTCTTTTGCCAGAAGTTGGGAGTGGATGTCCCTCCTGGGACACAGGTGTCCCTGGGAGGCTCCAAAGCTGTCATGGAGCCGCTGGAGGGAATCGGGGCCGTGTTTGTATCCTGCTCACTTCTGCGCACCTCCACAACGGCGCCATGCATTGCCATGAACACATGGTCATGAAAAGGGATGATTAATAAATGATCAGCATTTAAACTATATGTAGAAGCACCAAAAGCCCCGAGAAAACCTGCCAGTGGACTAGTTCCCGCATTGTGCTCGGTGCTGATTTACGGTGCTCTGCGGATCCCTCCTGAGCCTCCGCCGCTTGAGGCACTGTCAGTGCTGTGCAACAGCTTTAGTCGTTTTTGCAGGTGGACTCCTGTCCACTAAGGACTGAACTGAAATCTTGCATGCCGTTGGACTGCGACAGTAAAGCTAGAGTCGGGGAAAACGAGCACTTCTTGTAGGAATTGATGCTGCTCTTGCTTTGCTGAAGATTTCCTGAGTGGTGTCATTTCTTTGTTTAAATTCCTTATCTGCAACCTGGGGACTGTAAGAATAACAGTACCTACCTATTGCATAGTGGGGAATGTGCTGGTTAATTACTTGGTGTTTATATAGTGGGGTCAGCACAGAGAGTGCTATATGATAGCTAAATATTAGCATGAAATCACAGAAGATAACTGCACAAATCCTCCCTTGCACAGCACAGTGATATTTTATCTACTTGTTATTTCAAATCACATTCTCCAAAAGCTGAAAATACTTAGTGTCTGTTTAAAAGAAATATTTCAAAGAACACATGCTGGCTTGGGTTGTTTCCCACTGTGCATAGCACCTGCATACAACTGACACTGGTGAGCTCTTTACTTTAATAGAAAAGGTAAAATGAAGTGTTAGTTCTCTTTAGGCTCTGTTAAAGGGAACACTATTAAAAATACTTGTTCACCAGCCAACATTTTTTTTTGGTTTGCAGTCGTATCTGTTTTGCTGTACATCTGTGCCTGAGTACGTTCCTCTTGTCTTTGTGCCATGATGGAGATCTCTCACCAGAGGCAGGAGTTTATGAGCTGTGTGTCACCTAGAGGGTTTTAGGGTTTTTTCTGGGGGGAAGGAGGGAAGAGAGGAAAGGAGAGGGTGATAGGAAGGTTTTTCGTAAAAGATGGGCCCAGTTTCTGCTATCATCACTGCTGATGTAGTGACTCCCATGTTGGTGACAATGTTGGTGATGCACCCGAGGGTATGTTGATGCTGATGAGCCCTCCGTTGACTGCACAGGTCTAGGGGTGACCTGCATGAGACTTGGGGACCAGAGCCTGGGTCTGCAGAGCCCAGAGGCACCCCTGGCCAAACCCCATACATTTGCTCGTCTGCCCAGCCACCTGTGCCTCTCGGCACAAGAGGTGCCCACCAGGGCACCCAGGGCAAGGGCAGCAGACCAAGGAGTGGCAGCCACAAGCCAACCCCACATCTCAAGGGCTTCCCTCTCCACGCTCTTCTACAGCCACGGCCTGGACCCTGTGAGGGCAGCATGGTGGCAGATGACACCAGGGCAAAGAGAAGGAGAGACTGACCTGGGTAGCATCCTACAAAGTCATTCAAGTCAAATGCAATGAGCAGCTCTCCTAGTGAGATCCTTAGGGTGTATCAGCAGCAAAGGAGAGGGAACAAAAACAGGCTATTTTCTCTCTTAGCCACTAAAGGCAGGAAGGGAACTGGCTGCTTGGAGAAGTACAATCAGGGGAAATAAGTGTAACATGCGCTTGCTAAAAGGGACTCATTATCACAGCCTGTAAAAGAGCAGAAACTGGGCACTCTGCCCTACCACCGGTAAAGATCAAAGAAGGATTATTTCAGACAGACCTTGCTTATGCACAGGACACTGTATGAGCAGACTGGGACTGCACTGGTTTGCCACTGATGCCTTGTCCCTGTCCAGCCCATGCCTGCGAAGAGGGCATGGGAGAAAGCTTAGGAACCTCTCTCCTCAGGATGATAGCTCTTCTCCTTTTCTGATGGAGAAGCTTCGGTATAACCCAACTGAGCTGGGGTTGTGTCATGGTACTGAGAAGAAAAACCTTAGTTTCTTCTTGGTACTCGTGAAGGTCTGGCATCTGCAGGATGGACCTGGAAAGATCTGTTGGGATGCTTCTGCCTGTGCAAGTATATTGGTGGGGCAGATCCATGCCGAGGTGAGACTGATGACTGCTTACTGTAGAGGGATATCTTTCTAATGAACAGAGGTGTTCTCTCACTGTGTGTGATTTGTGGAGTACGTGAGGAGAGAAACGCCACCAGGCAGTGTCCTGTGTCTCCAAAGATGGCATTTCCCACAGGCACAGTCAGCCTGCTGATCTTCCTCCAAAGGGCCTCCCAGAACATCTCCACTGGAAAGTCTGTCTCCTCCCACTCATAAAGAGATGTCTCCCTCTTAAGTTTTGATGAAAGTCAACCTTCACTCAATCTTGGACTCTTCTTCAACAATTCAAGCCATCCAAGAAGTGATCACTGCACATATATATGGCCTTTTGAAAATTAGTAGTGTCCTGAGTCCATTATTCCTCCAGAAGGATATAGTACTTGGATCCATGTTCTTGTTCAGAAGATTGGCTTAGGGTCACCGGCCTTGCCTGGCTCTCTTGGATCCATGTTCTTGTGCCAGAAGATCGGCTTAGGGTCACCGGCCTTGCCTGGCTTAGCTTGGGGCCAAGACTGCAAATGGGAAGGCTGTGTATTCTGCCTGAACCATGGGTTTTGGACATGCTATTCATGAGCAGACTGCTGCATTCAACCTGAGATTGATGTGTACAGGCCTGAGGACAGGCACTAGAAGAGAAGTAGTACAAGCTTTCCACTTATCCAAAATGGAAAATGAATCCTGATTCCCTCTTGCTCATGCTGCTTGCTGTTGCCTGCTGCAAGCGCACGATTTACTGATAGAACAGCCTCCAGAGAAAAGCTGTAGTGTAATAGGTAAAATTCCATGAGTACATGAAACTAAGTTAGGCTCTCCAAACATTTCTGGGACCAGTAGGGTAGGTGTTCTCCAACTCTTTCTTGTGAAGAACCTCCCTTCTTCTTCCTTCTTGTTACCCAGTGAGACTCTTTTGCACATATCCCAAGGGAAGGAGAGCACGTTTCACTAACGCTTACATCCCTTGGAAGAGACAGCGCTTGGGCTGAGTTAGAACGCTGAATAAAGCCTGCAAAATTGTAACCTGTCCACAGATAATCTGCAAAAAAGTAAGACAGGGCTACATTCCCTGAGCACACTCTGAGCAGTGCTCAACACACACACACACACAAGAAGAGTATTTGAAAGCAATATCAGCAACAGTGTCCTAGTTTTCCAGACCTAGTTTTCCTTATTTTATACTAATGGAAAGGCCTAAGTGTGAAGAGTGAGACTGATTACTTCAGAACTGGGCTGCAGCAGTCTGGCAAGGCTGGAGGTGTGTGACGTACGTGGGATTTGGAAAGGCCAGAGGACAGGACATACAGAGATGGCAGTGGGAACAATCTGGACATGGCTAAATGCTTTAGCTCATTGAGTGAAGCAAATTTAAACTGTCATGGGTTGTAGCTTAGCCATTCCTATCGTTAACATCCTTTTACGTTCAGTCAGAAATGCCATAAACCATAAATAGCCATGCAAGTATCTCTAGGTGGAAAAGAGAAGGTCCTAGGTGAGATCAGCACTAGAATATTCTCCCAAACTTTGCTGAACACATTTTTTTTAAAGTTACTAAATCCTGGAGAGGGTAGAAAAATCACAGAAATTGCTCAAGACTTGGGGAAGAATTCCTTCCAGTAAGAGACTTAAACAGCTCATTTTGCTTAGTCTATTAGGTAGGAAAGGGATTATACCCCTGAGAATGACAGGAAACAGGATTTAGTAGCCTTGGGGAGTATGGCAGTCCTCTCCTAGGACTATGTGCTATTAAAAAGATTGTAAGGTGTCTTGTTTAGAGTAACACCTAAGTAAACACCTTTCAAGAGAGAGAAAAATGGAACTGAAAGCCCAATGGCTGAGAATTACAGACAGACAAACTAAATTTTGGAATAAAGATGCAGATATTCAGTAGGAGAGATGACTGGTTGATGTTGCCGACTGTGGAAATGGCTGATTGTTATTTTGATGCCTTTCAATCAAATGAGATGTATGTTCAAAGTGCATATTTTTGCAATACCAAAGTCGTGGGCCCTGCTGTGAGAGCAGTTTTTAAAAGCCTAACATATACAGAAACCAAACTAGATAATCTTATTATCTTAACATCAATAAATCTTAAAATTTCAACTACATGGAGGCACATATACATCAGCTTAGATAACATCTTACAGTTTGGTACTAGGATAGGTGCTGCTTTCTTCACTGTTGATGTGAATTAACCTTGTCCTTTTTTTCTTGAGCTGTATTTTACTGAGCGAAAACACAGTCATATTGCCTCAGTTTTAAGGCAAGGTAGAACCACCCACATGGATGGTGACACATCAGATGACACCAGTCAGATGACACCAGGTAGCTTATTCATCAGTCAGGCCCTGGACAGCCATGGATTGATTTTGTTTGCTGGGTATCAACGGGAGGCAGAATTCAAGCCGGATACCTGTGTGGGCACAAAAGGGGAAGCTGTCAGGAAATACTGATTCATGGCATCGCCCTTCACCATTCATGGTGCCATCACCTTTCCTCCGCAGGTCAAAATTGGATTTGTGCTGAGACACGTGCAGCAGTTCAGCATGTCTCTGGCAAATGTATATAGCCGGGCTCTCCTCAGATGCAAGATAAGATACCAAAAACTTTTCAAAGATGCTGACATGGGGTAAAAAGCTGCCACAAGTGCTTCAGTGAGCTCCAAACAAGCAAGTGCAAGTGCCTTATCGTACTCAGGGAGACCCCCCACCTCTGCCATAGATCCATGGGGTCCAGTGTCTCACAGTAAATAAAATACAAAACACACATAGAAAATACAAAACACGCATAACACAATAACTGGTTATTAAGTCTATCTTTTATAGTTCCAATAGAGCATTTTGCTCAGCTGTGAGCAGATGTGTATTAATGGGTGGATTTAAAATGACTAAACTCAGACAGACCACAAATGTATTTTGGCAACATAATCCACAAAGTAATACCTATGGCAGAACATGCACAATAACACTAATATTTCAAGAGGGATTTCGAAATAGATGAGATTTACTAGTTGAGACTGAAAAATAAGATTTGATATTTAAATGTACAGGGACTTAAATTTGGATGAGGAGTAACACTGTGAAAGGTTTTAAAAGTTCAAAACAAAAGAATCCTGAACTTAGCTCTTCTTAGCTGAATATGCCAAAGTGAGTTATGGACATTCTTGCAGTTAAAGTGTTTTCTGTGCATGTGCAAGAAGTCAAGCTGCTGCATATTTGTTTGCACTTGTGGTTTGTTGTGGTTTTTACAGCAAAATTTTTAGTGTTTTTGGTGTCTCATAGACATAGTCTGAGCAATTCTGTGGATGCAGAGGAGTTACCTCTGCTGAACATGAGTAGCAATAAAACTATCAATCCCAACTAGGCATAAGTCCATATGGATTACTTTGCATCCACAGAGGATCTGTCCACTAACTGAACAGACAAAAAAGCTCTAGGCCCCAAATAAGGATTCAAATAATGTCATTTCTTTGGAGGGATGAAAGCTAGAAACAGTTGAAAGGCTAAGTCAGGAGAAAGTCCACCTACAGAGCTGTAGGGCTAAGTTACAGGATAGAAGAATTTATACCAAAAGAACTATGTAATTGATCATGATTCTACAGAGGTATTCAGGGGTAGTAGCATGGTAGCATGTGAAAAAAAAAAAAAGAGAGAGAAAAATAACTTTATCTTTAAGATAATCTTCTTTATGAAAGAGAGATTTAGATCGCACAAAAACATACAACGAATTACTGTATGTATTAGGATCTGGATTCATTCCACCTATATTTAAGCAACTAGCCTGAAGTACACCAGCTATGAGCTGAACCTCCCTAGTTGGCCTCAGTTTGTGCTGGAGCGCCGTGAGTTGTTCAGTTTACCTAAAACCTGAGTTCCTGTGTGGCCATGGATCTTATACTGGAGAACATCCAGGATCTCCGTATAATCCTCTGGCAGAGGTTCATCCTGACCCACCATGGGTCTGGTCCACCAGCACTCAGAATGGGGCTGCCTGGTAGACACTTAATCTCCCTTGTGCTTACCAGCAAGGCTCCAGCAGAAACAGGTTTGACATCCCCAGAGTTTCTAAGTTAGGGAGCTTAACTCCTGAGAGGGAGTGAAACCAAAATGAATCCTACACTGAGAGCTACCTCTATCCAGCTCATCTTCGAGCTCATTCTGAATTAGCACGCCCATTTCCGCTCTGAATTTTGCATCTTGCCTACTCCCAGTAAAACCACCCATGTGCGAGTCTGATACCAAGAACTATTTATGGTTGTTGTGTGAAAATCAGTTACAGGGTAGCATTTAAGAAATTTTATGCAAAAATGAAGCACAGAAAGCAAACTGCTACAGTGTCCTGCAGTGCAGAGCCATGCAGTGCAGGCAAGAGATCCTCAATACAGCAGAAGAGGAATTCCATGCTAAATGAACATCTTTTCAGAGAGTTGTAAAATGATTAGAAGCCCTCAAGCTAGCCAGAGCCTGAAAACGTGACCTTTGACTAACACTTATTGTTGAGTTTTAAAGGAAGCAAGAATAAAAACGAATGATACCTCTGCTGATAAAGGCAGGTGGATGTTCAGGTCTGCAAGAATTAGGAATCACAGGCATAGCATGTGTGGTTCAGAAGAGGCTGTAATAAGGCTGGGTATTTCCACTTGACAGTAAGGTATTATTATAAATATTTTTAAATGATTTTGTAAGGGAACAAAATGAAGAGTGTAACTTTATTAGAGACGGCCAATATATATTTTTGTAGGATAGGTCATACTTAATTACAAGATTGATTTCTTTTCAAAGACATAGAGGCCTTACTAACTATGGAAAGGCAGAGACAGTATGCCACTGAATTTTCATTCAGTAAGGTTGTTTCTCAGAGATTATTAGCTCATATTTTGAAAATAGCTTGTTATGAAGAAAACCAGGTCAGAAAGGTGAGAGGTGATGAAGTTGAAACAACAATCCATTTATGGGCTATTTTGGGGTACATGCAGCTCCTCGAACTCCAGTAACATGGTAATCTTTACATTTTACACTTGCTCATATTTTCTCTGCATTTCAAGAAGAAACACATTTTCACAGCTCACATCAGAGTAAAAGAGAAACAGTCCAGCTTGTTTCAGGGTACCGATGAGTTGTGGAGTTTGACCATCATTAACCACCATTGGCAGCAAACTGCAGGAGCAAAGTTCTGCTCAGTGCTGCACTGCTCTCCCAAATCTCTGCAGTTCACTGCAGCACTGCAATGATTGGCCCCGTGTTTCACAGATCCTTGTGCTGCACAAACTTCAGTCAGTCCTCGACTTCTCCCTGCAGTGATGCCATTCCCCTGGGAGGAGGCTGGGGTCCGGCAAGACGCTGTCCTCATCCGTGGGGAAGGGAGGTGGTTTGGGCTGCCGAAGGCACTGCAGGTGTGACTGCACGAACCCGTGGGTAACATTCCTTGTACAGCAGCTTGGAGTGAAAAGAAATTGGTACAGCAGCAACAACAATATGAAACACTAGTGTATTAATGCTGTTTTCCCCAGTCTCAAGCAGATAGCACACTTACATGCCAAGTGGGCCTTTACAGAAAGTTGTCATTATGCAAAAGAAAGTGGACCAAGACTTTGGAGTCATTCAGTTCTGCTTACTTACATATACCCCTTGAAACCACTTTCCCAAGAACTGTGGAGAAAAGTTTTCTTCTTTCTGGTCATTTATTTTCTATCTGCTTTTATAGGACATTTTATTTTCCAGATTTTAATGCCCAGTTCTTCAGTGTTTTCCCACCTGACTAACACTTTACAATGTTGGCTAGCAAGGACTGATAGATCAGCTTTTTTGTTTATATTAAAGAGTTTCTCTGTCAGATCAAGTAGAAAAAATATTGAAACTTTATGAAAGATGACTGAACTGAAAAAGGGAGAAGTGAAAGAATAATCTCTGTTCCTCAAAATTCTAATAACATTTGGAAAACACAAAATTTGGAAATATTTTGTAATGATCCTGAACTTGGGAAATGAAGAAGTGGGTTTGGAACTGGTAAAAGCTAAGGTAACTCTGTTTAAATGAATCCAAAATTTGTGACATACAATAATCTGGCCCAAAGGTAAGATTTTAAAAATACTTTTTTTTATTATTCTTCGTATATATTGATTAAGTAGCTGCTCTGTACCAAAGTGGCTGCCTGTTTTGAAATGAGAAAGGACTTTCCAATTCTTTATTTCAGGAGAGGATATATTCCTTGTTATATTAGGTCTCTGGAGTCCTGCATAGTATTAGACTTCGCTTTTCAAACTGAATAATGGATTTAGTCATTAGTTTTCAGTTTGCCATTTATTTTGACAAACTGTGCCAGTCTTCTATGCCCAACTGCTAGGGCATCATGACCAATTATTTTATTGTAAGAAGTTACTATAAAGTCTGCTTGAAGAGCCATTTCCAAGGAGATATCCCTGTGCCTGCTGACTGGCAGTGCTGGGCCCTGTCCTCACCTGCAGGGAACCAGCTCTGTTCTCCAACACAGATGCATCAAACTGTGGGAAAAAATAAACTTTGTCTCACTCTTTGGGAGCTTTTCCAATTCCCACCTACATTGTAAAAAAATGAATAGAATGGACTTCTTCATCACCAGTCCCCACCAACTCATGCCATTCATCCCACTCTTTGCTGTTCCACCTGGGCTGCAGATATTTACTAGAGGGTGGGTGTTGCTCCATTCTCTTTGTTGCTCTTCATAAATTATTGATTTTATATACATGGTAAAATTTAGAGAGTTTAAACTTCATGGAAGTCTGGAATACTAAAAAGTATAAACCACAAATTACGAGTAAATGCTTTGAATGACCTAAATGCTGCCAAGACTCAGACTACCAAAAGCCATTTGTTGTGTGCAAATATAAAATAATTTACAAAGGATAAAAGCAGCACCTGTGTTTTGAAGTTGCAACATAAAGAAGAAAACTTTTGTTAATGAAAACAAAGATAGTTTTGCTGTAATCTGTATTTTAGTTTCCTTGTCATAATATGAAAAATTATTCTTTAGGTTTAAATTTTGCATTGTGTGTGAGGTGTCTGTTCAAAGATTTTGAAGAAAGTTACCAAGATTTAACAACCTGAAATAGAGACGACTTCGACATCCAAAAAAAAAAAGAAGTTTTCAAGATGAGGATAGTCAAGCATCGAAAACAGATTTCCCAGAGCGGCTGTGCAGTCCCCATCCTTGGAGATTTTCAAGATCTGAAGGGATAGCTCCTGAACAACATGGTCTGAATTTGGTGTTGACCTTACTTTGAGCAAGAGGTTGGGTAACCTCTTTGACCTCATTGCCCAACCTCCTTGCGCAGGCACCTTCCAGCCTGGATTGATCTACGATTTCACGAGTATCTCCTGAAAATTTATGAGAAATAATCGACCAAAGTCACATACTGTCCTTCAGAAGGGACAGACGTGCAGATCTTGTCCTATCAGCATAAAACATCTTAACTAACTGGGGGCACTATTCATGAGCAGCGTGCAAACAAAATTAGGTAGATTTCAGGAGTCCATATAAAGTTTCACATATGAACCACAAATCTAAGCAGCTGGCTCTAAAAATGTATCTTGCATTTACAAGTATTTTCTTTAGGTTCTGACTTTTCATTGATATTATTTCAATATCTGCTAAGACTAGTAGAGCACATGTTTCCACACATTTATGTATTAATCTTTGACATCTGCTATCTCTCACAGGCACATTCACTAAGTATAGCAGCAGGTTGCCGATGGTTCACAAAATGCATATTTATATTATCAGAATGTAGGCTACCCCTAGGCTTGTAAATTGAACAAGGCTTGGAATTTCATCTATATTGCCTGGGACTATTCTAAAACAGCTAGGGCTATTTTTGCTTTTCCCCAACTGTTCCTGGGCATAGCTCATGACTTACGATGGACCAAGGACCATTCTGTACATACAGTCAGACTGTTTTTGACTGCTCCATGGCCACTGTACATCGGATCAAAAGAATATCCCAAGAGCTAACTTACTCATATAAATAAGTACCTGATTCATCACTTTTTTATACAGAATTTGTACTTCTATAAAACAACTTATTTGTGTTATATGACATAAATAGATGCAGTAATGAGGAACTCCCATCATATCTCTGCTCCAGGGTACAGACATTGTGAAGGAAAAAATAGAGACAAAGAGGTGAATGAAGAATAGGGTAAAGCACAACAGCAAGGTTACACTAGACATGTTCTGTAGATTTATGTTATAATTTAGACAAGACCACAGGGCAGATGCAGTCCAGTTAAACTTTAATGAATCATTTTATACAGGGTCATGCTCAGGAAGATGAGGACTAGTGTAAGAACAATGATGGAGCTAGGAAACTAATATTAGTGACACGGTGACAATTCTAGAAAGTCCAAGGCAAAGAAAAGACTCCAAGTTTGCTTTTGTCTGAGATATCATTGAAGAAACATGGTTCTATCACAGAAAAAGAAAAGGAATTCAAGATTTGATGGAATTTTAAAGGAAAGACTGTGGATTTGGAAATATGGTTGATTCTCCTTTAATATTTGCTTTAATATTCTGCTGTGAACTTTCAAAGTCCAGGAGAAATTCAAGCTTTTGATGAACTAGAAAGATATACTATCCTATCAACTGGGATAGGGACCACACAGGCTTAGTTAGAGGATCTGGTGTGAATACAATTGACTGGAGTGAGCACAATTTTCTTTTAACCTCAGGACACACAGTGATACTCCAGCTCTCCCTTACTATCAGGGACAACATCTGCTGCATGTATGCAGTGGAAAGATGATATTCAAAGCCTTGTTTGTGCTCACTGAACTCCTTTGTAACTATGATGCAAGGCCATCTTCACTTTCCTAGGCCACAAAGCATTGCAGTTTGAAAACACAAGGTTTTGTCAATCGAAATAAAGGTAGATTAATCAACAACTTGAAAGTGGATGTTACACAGAAATGTTGCCATTGAAATTGGTGAAATTGCCATTTCTCATTGGCAATTAATCTTTTAAATTGAATGAAAGAGAAAGGCAATTCCTTGTCAAACAGCTTCTGAGTTGTGTAAGCTACTGCATGTAGAGGAAAATTCAATCTTTCAGAAAAAAACTAACTTCTTCATAAAGATACTTGTTGTCTACGTTGTCCCTTGATGTTCACTGAAGCCTGAGCATGCTTCCCACAGTAAACTTTCAACCAAATCAGGACTGGAAGTAGCCTAATGAAGTAAAGATGTCGCCATTCTGAGTCTTTCAGTTCCTTCATAGGCCAGATCTTATTTGGGCAGCAACTTCTGACTGCCTCTGTTCTCACTATGCAAAGAGACATTTTATTACCACTTGCATTTAACCCAAATGAAAGCTAAATTGCATGCCAAGGACTGATCCTTAAAATTAAGCATATGTTTAGCAGCTATGATTAGCTGTTTTCAGCACATCAGTAGGGTAGTTTAGCCAAGGCCTTGGAGAAGGAGTAGCTGTATAATATGGGAAGAAGAAGTTGTCCTTTGGTGATCTCAGGTGTAGCTGTCATTCCTTTACGGGCCATATATTTTTAAAAGAGTTCTGCATAACAAAGTAGAGCATGGCATTTGTGATGAATTGATTTGTAATTTCCACAGGACTGTGTTGCTTTGAGCACATGCCCCGTACTGAAAAACTGGCCTCTCAAGCAAATATGTCAGAGATCCTGGAAACTTGCAGTTTGTGGCAGCCAGGCTTACAGGTGGTAAAAGGTTCAGTGTTTGTGGCCCAGTTTGGACCACAACAGATTTCTGAAGAGAACAAAACTTTTTTTTTTCTTTTCTTTTTTTTTCTTTTATTCTCAGGTCTTCATGGCCCAGAGAAGGCAATGTAGAGGGGATGAATAAAATAAGTGGGAATTAACATTGTGGCCTCGTGAGGGAAAATGACATAGGGCTGGTATCAGTCTGGTATTAGACTGACTGGTCTCTGGGCTTTACTTCATGCTGTTATGTGGTCTGCCTGCACATGATTAAACACCGGCAGGTCAGGCCCCTTATAGTGCCCAGGCTTTCCTCTAGAAACACAGCAGCACCGATGTCCCATCCGTGTCACCAGAGCATCTCTTATGGCAGCACTGCAGGGAGGCAGTAGATGGGTCTCCCAGCCAATGCGGAGTAATTCAGGTTATCTTTGCTTGCAGGCAGAAAGTTCTTGCAGTCAGTCAGCTTCCCTTGCCTTTGCCCTGGGCTAGGAACACATCTGTCAGCAGCTACTACAGCTCGGATGATATGTGGTAACTTGCTAATCTGTGACTTTTGGGTGAGTCAAACGGTCTCAGAGCAGCGTGGTTCATTCTGCCTTTAGAGCCATGAAGCAGAGAAGCAAAAGGAAGAAATCATAAACCAGTAGTAAAATTTTAATTTTAAGATACAGATATATGCATGCATTTGTTTACACATTATATTTGTATAGTATATAAATAAAAAATGGCCTCAAGTTGCACCAGAGAAGATTCAGGTTAGACATTAGGAAGAATTTCTACATGGAAGGAGTGGTGGAGCATTGGAACAGGCTGCCCAAGGATGGGAGTCACTGTCCCTGGCAGCATTCATGAAATGTGTAAATGAGGCACTTAGGGACACAGTTCAGCAGCCCTGGTGGTGATGGGTTTATGGTTTGACTAGACGATCTTGAAGACCTTTTCCAACCATAATGATTCTATGATTTTACATATATGTTTATGTACACACACAAACTGACTTCTATATAGACGTATGTATGCGCGTTCCTGTGAATATTTGTATATAAATGCACACCTGCACAGCAAAGGAATCAGATGTTCAAATTTAGGGTCTTTGTATTCCAAGTATTTGTGATGAGAGATGAGTTAGACAGAAATTTATACTTATCAACAGTTTTTGACTAACCCTTTGCTGTAGAAATGAGAGTAGCATTTGGCTAGAACAATGAGGGTTAACTAACTAAGCTGACATTCCTCTGAGAAAATCTCTAGCCAAAGAAAGGCAAAAGGCGGTGGAGGCATGGGGAGGAAGATATATGAATGATTAAAGTATCTGAAAGGAAATCAGTAATTTCAAAATGACAGAGCTGGAAGCAATTATTGTCTGGCTGGCAACTTGCAAGAATCAATAAAAGAAGGATGCAATTTCTAATAACTCAAAAATAAAATCTGCTGATAAGTTAAGAAGGAGCCAGAAGGTAAAAAAGAGGTGAATAGGAAACTAAATCTGTTAACAATTACTGTCAGTGCCAACGCTGCCTTGGAGGAGTCACGTTTGTTCCACCACCTCCACCCGGGCAAATACGGCCATACGTATTCACCGGGCTCACATGATGGGAGCATCCACCAAGCCGCTAGCGCAAAGGAGCTGCTGGCATTGGTTTTTATTTCGATTTATCACTCAGCTGTTTTAAATCACATAAGGCTAAAACTTGGCTTACAAGTTGTCAGTTCCAATGCTGATCTTCTGCACTTACTGCAGATGTGTGTGTGTGATATGTATATTTTCTGAATTGTAAAACTGCCGTGGAAATTTTCCAGTCTGGGTATGAAATGTCCTCTCCAGCTCTTTGCTACAAGGATTGATCATGTTAAAGCTATTGACATATGTTTACTCCTCAAACAGGAGCCTGGCAGATGAAGCAAACTAGCTGGGTCTTGTTCACTGTCCCTCTACACAAGTTTAACAAGTTAACCCAGAGTGGTAGGGTCATCCTGTGAAAAGCGATGATATCCTTGTGATTTCCTTAATTTCTCTAACCAGGTGATAAATGGTAGAGCCATGTGACAGATTGCATTTATTTTCCGCCTTTTGACCTCCTCACTTGTTCTCTGCCTGCTAATCTTTTTCTGCAGGGACCACTTCTAGCATTCCAGACCTCTGAGCAGCTTTCCAGCAGCCAGTGTTCAGGAGGGAAAAAAAAATACCTGTCACAGGCGGTTTCCTCCTTTGCTTTTAAACCCAGAATTTCCCTTTTTATCCTCCTGCCCCAGATTACACTCATCCAGAACAGAGAAATATCAGTCCTGGATCAGTGACAGCTACAGGACATTACAGCCGGAGGTCTCATTCGTCAGCCCAAGCTAGATGCCTCTTCACGAACTTGGTTTCAGGGTACATTTATGCTGGTTGCAATTATGCCAAAGCAATGGGCATGAAAACTTGCAGCATTCAAGCTAGCTATGAGCTATCTTAGCACAGTTGTAAAAAACTCTTTTTAATTATGAAGCCAATGTATGGTTCATAAAAGCTTCTGGGCTTCCCAGATGCACATAATATCACTAAAAATGGGTAAATGGTAAATGGTAAATATCCTGTGAAGTCTTTTCTCCTGAAAATGGCAGAAACAAGATATATGGTGTCTTGCGCTAAGTATTGTGTTACAAAGATCACTCGTCTTCAGTGCTTGGGAAGAATTTTGCTGCTTTTGGCCCCAATCCTGTAATTTGCTCTGTATGGGCAAGAAGTCCTTCCTTGTGGACTAACTGCAAATTGAAGCTGTATTTGTACTGCACTTTCAAAAGCATTCAGTTGATTCTTAGCATTGATATGTTGCTTTTCATTTTATATAATGTAAATGAATCAGTTTCCTGGTTCATTTACTAGGAATCTGTATCTCTGTATATGTATATATGTATACATTTGCATTCGTGTCTTATTTGGAATCCTGCAGCTCATGGAGAGCTATGAATGAATTGTGGGCCTCTGAGTTCTTTTTTCGGTGTTGTTTACATCATTTTTGGGCCTACTAGGGGCTATTTATCTCTTCATTCTGTTGTGACAAGGGAATCGGTGCAGTAGCATCATCTTGGAGCAAGTCATTGCATGTTCTGCTAAGTACTGTGGTGTGTGCACTGGAACAGAGCCCTGGAACAGGCTGCCCAGAGAGGTTGTGGAGTCTCCTTCTCTGGAGATCTTTGAAACCCGCCTGGATGCCACCCTGTACCATGTGCTCTAGGTGTCCCTGCTGGAGCAGGGGGTTGGACTAGATGATCTCTAGAGGTCCCTTCCAACCTCAACCATTCTGTGATTCTGTGATGCACTGCAGTCAAGATGTAGAACCACTCTGCTCAACACATGCCCAGCTGACCACAATTTTCTTTCACAAGCCCCCGATACTGAGTATTTTAGGGGATCGGTCTACCGTGATTTGTACAGAAAACAGATATAGAGACTTTGGAAAAGTTTTTGTAAGACTCACAAAGTGATCACTCTTTCAGTAGCCCAACAAGCATCCAAACCCAAATTAAATTACATCTATCTGGACATATTTCCCTGCCTCAGTTTCCTCCATGCTCCTGAGCAGTTTGTGGACTGAGGCTCAGCAGGTCATTTTTGCATGTGGCTTCTCCTTTGAAATATGGACTGTTGTTTTCTGCCTTCCTAGGCTGCTGTGTCCACAGTTAAACTGGACATTTCTCCATGAGCGTCTTCAGCGACAAATCCCCTGCTAATCAACGTGTTCTTCCATTCTCTTCTCTGCTCTTGAAACCAGCTTTCTACAGAGACCTGGGAGAAGAGAGGTTTCACTTTAAATAGATCCAGCTCTTTTTTTTTTTTTCCAAAATATTTCCATCTGCACAGTGGTATTTATGTTTAATTTATTTCCATAGTTTCTGGGCTGGCTGAGATATGCCAAAGACAGTCCTAGCAGGGTAAGGCTCATTCTACCTGTGTTGTACAAGGAAGCAAGTTACAGGGGTTTTCTAGCTATCTATAGACTGAAACATATTAAGGGGAGGAAATGCATGTGTTGACCTATAGGAGCTTTATTTAGATTTGGATTATTAAAGGTTGCTCAGCATGAAGTGATTAAAAAATAGCTCATGTCTGATAAGTGTATTTGGATTACTGGGGTACATTACCCCAGCTGGACAGACGTAATTTCTTTGGATTTCAGGAATGCACTTAATGCTGTATCACACAACAGGGGAATGGCAGGGAGTCAGAAAGCATTAGGGGAACGGTGAGGCAGGAACCATCAGAAGAGCCAGTTTAGCTGTGAGCCAGGGCACCAAGAACGAGCAGAATACACTCAAAATTGTGAACTCCTCGCATGCCTCACTGTTTAAGGCTGTGTGTGCTTTCACAGCCTACCAGTTCAAGATGTGGAAGTTTGCAAACCCTAGCCCAGATTTCTCATGTGCCTGCACTGCACCGGGTAGCAGCACGAGGTGCTCCCGCCTTCCTGGTGACTTGTCGGAGAGCTGCGGTGGCTGCAGAGCCGCTGGCTTCACCCCGGCACAGCCCTGGGGCAGACGGGAGCTCCGTTAACGCCAGCCGGGTGGTTTTTCGCTCCCACGCTTTGGAGGGAAGTATCAAATTGTCAGGCACTGTCTGGTCGATGCTCTGGTCCTGCGATAGTGCAGCCACATACTGTCCTTATTTGGACTGGATTGCAGGGTTATGAGCCAGCCCTTTTTTTCCCCCCCTTTTAACAAGTTCTTTTTAGTGAGATAGTGTTTTTTCCCCTGTAAGGAAAAAAAAACCCCAAATATTTTTAGAGCTGTCTAAATTATTTGTTATGAACAAACTGTCCAGTGAGTTTTGGGCTTTTTCTGAACATGAGTCATTCACAAAATTATTTCAGTGTCTGTATTTGTTGTTCATAAATATTAAAAGAATAGTTTATTCAAAGAAACTTCTATCTCTGGTTTATTCCAGCATTGTTTGTTTTTTATTAGTTGCTGCTTTTCCTGTCTGTCTAAATTAAAAAGCATCACATCGTCACTGTAAATAGCAGTAAACCTCTTCAAGCAGGTGAATAGCAGTCAAGACAATATGAAGAACTGTCTTAACAATTCTTCCTTAGCAGAAAATTAAAGACAAGTACTTGTGCTGAAAGTGTGTTAGTATTTGGCTTCAGATGCTTTCATGGATACGACTGTGGTGAGTGAAATCATTGTAAACACAGAACAGTATATTCAACAAATTGCACCAGGAAATAAATCAGCACGATTAGACACAAGTTGGTGTAGATGCCCTGCTAAGGACACAGGCACTCAAAGTTTTACCAGGGCAAGAGTTAATCAATTGTATTTAGAAATGTAGTTGTATTCAAAAATGTAAATTTCTAGCTCACAAGAGTTTGGCTGCTGCCTCTTCCCTGGGCAGCTTGGTCAGAGAAGACTTACTTCTGGCCGGGTTAATAAACTGGATGTTATTTCACCGTCAAGAGTTGAGTGGTCTGATCAGATCATGGCTTTTGGAGTACTCCTCTCACTTGACAGTCAGATTATGCTCCACACTGAGGGGAGGAGGGATGCTATCCTTTGAGTCTCAGCCAGAGGAGGTGGTTGTGTCCCTGTGATGAAAGCAACCATCCAGAACCGTGTTCACTTTCCTCTTCTGACTGAGGGGCTTCAGTCCTGCAGTGCAAAGGCTTTCGCACACACTGTGGTGGGTCTGCAACCATAGCCATATTGCAGCCAGAAGAGTGTCATGTGCAAGTTGATGGGCACCATTAGCAATTAGGGTTGGCATAGGATTCATGTTCTGAACATCAGGGGCTGATAATACAGAGTTAATGTTTGGACCACGGTATGGCTTTGCACAAAATTGTGTTCTACAAGGTTATTCGCTTTGGAGTGGTTCTCATCCTAAATATGAAGTACAACCCCTGACTACCAGATATTAATAGCAATTTCTGTACATTCCAGACATAATGCCTTTGCATATAAAGGGCTAAATATACCAATTAGAGCAAGAAATCTCTCATAGACATCAGGAAGACTTCAGTTCAAATACTGCCAAAATGATTTTAGGCTAACATGTTTGAAAGCTGCCTTCCAACTTGCACAAGACATAGCTTTCATGGTATATCCACTAACTCAGAGTACTAGAGAAGTGGAGGTTAAATTATTTACAAGCCTTCCTGTTGCCTTACTCAGTCTGGTTGAGTGATAACCTTCAACATTAGATGTAAAGCCAGGTCACTGACTATTTCTCATTGCCTTGTTTTTCCCCTCCACATCAAAGCTCACTGCAGGCTACCTGTGATAACTCACAGTTCTTGTTCACAAAATATATTCACTTTCAGACTTAGATTATTCCTAGTGTGCACTTTTCCCTAGCACCAAAGAAATATCTTTTTTTGCTAGATACAATACAGTAAAACAGACCTGCAATGTTTTAACTTATGTGTTGGCATTTAGTCATGTGTCAAATACAGCTGTCACGTGTTTCTCAGATTGTGTTTCATCCTGTCAGAAATATATTACCTGGCTTCTCCAAATCAAGCAGGTAGATACTTAATATTTACCATTCTATATCTCACTTTCGCAGGTACCAGTAACAGTCAGGTCTTCAGCACTCCCTAGGTTATATCATTTGTGCATATCACAAGTGGGCAGATGCCAGAACAAAGACAAGTGTAGAAGTCAAATTACTTGACATACCCACAGCTTCTGATATGCTTATCTTATGACTTATTTAAAGGTCTGAAATTGTGCTGAGCCCACTGTTACACCAAATAAATCTTCACTGCTGTGAGTAATATCATTACTAAAGCACAAAGATCTTGCTTAATACACCCAGAAATTTGTGTCTGACTTGTCTAAGAAAGGGTTTGGATGTTTTCCAGGTGACCTGCATATATTCATATGAATGTATATGTCTCTTTAAAGAGAACCTTAGACCATGAAGCTGACCAGAGAATCTGTGAAAAAGTTAAATTTATTAAGAGTGGGTTGACTGCTCTCTTTAGCTATGTGAAACATTTATGGATGATCCCTCAAATCTGGCTGCTGGTTAGGTTCCAGACATTATATGTAGCTACGTATGGTTATAATAATACTTCTGCAGTTTTTGCTATTGGAGATATGAGGGGACTGCATATCACTGTGCACACATATCGAATCTGCAATAATATGCACTCAGGTCCAAATTATCAGTCAAGTTTCAGCCATGTTATCTGTAAACATGTAAATTCATGGATTCAGGGCAAAATGCAATAGTCTGGGAAACAATTTTTAGGGTTTGTATCATATGAATTTGATGATTTTGGCCTTTAGTGAATATAAATGTACCATCTGTGTTCAGACTTATGGGTTTTATGACATAGTCTAAAATCAGAAGGCATAAATACACCCCTCTGAGAACAAGAAGGCACTAAGTAACAGCTCAGAAGGAAGCAAAAGACCAGTTGAGGTTCAGATCTGAAGACGTATACAACTGCAAACTGGTGAGTTAAGAAGAAAGACATCAGTATTAGAACCACTGCTGTTAATTCAGATTTAGGCCAAGACGTTGCTAATACCTGGTTGCACAGTCTCATGTAGGCTGTTTGGCAACTGAGGGTTTTTAATAACCATAAAGATTAAGAATGATTTTAAATCAAATTCTACAAAATTGGTATCTCCTCATTTGCACAGTATGTGAGAACATATGGGTGCTTGAATATACAGCGGCAGGATTGGGAGGGTAAGAATTGTATAATACATATTTATGAATGCAAACTAAAATGGTACAGTATAAATGCATTTTGTGGTCATCAACTACAATATTTTATATATAACTTAGAGGGTTTTTTAAGCCTATAGTCTAACAGAAATGCCTTGGGCTTTCTCATTTCTGCCTATCTACTAGTCTAAACAACATTGGGAAATATTTTCACTAATTTGTTGAGAAACCACTCTTAAGTGATTAAGTCATAGAATTAAATTTTGGAAAAGTGTGGTATTGTGAGGTAGTGAAATGATGTATTAGTATCTTATGAGAGGTTAGTTTTAAGTTCTGGAATGGGAAATAATTATCTAATTAGCTGGTAGAATAAAAGGGGAGATAAATAATTGTTCAAGTCAAAGACTTAATGAGCTGAAGTAAGTTAGCCTAAAGAAGGAAAACTTGAGACAAGAATATGGTAGCAAACACTGAAGATAAAAGAGGCTGCTGCAGACTAGAAGGGAATATTGACTTTTTAATATCCGTTATGCTTGATAAAGATAAGCAATGGGCTTAAATTGCAAGATGAAAGATTTTGCTTAGAGAGTACAATAAAAATCTTTCTCTCAGTAAGGTATTGAAGCCCTGTAATATATTGCTTGGGAAGACTGCAGGATATCCCTTGTTGAGGGAAGATTTAAGATCAGGTGAGACCAACATCCACCAGGATGATAACAGTATACACTTGGTCATATCAAGGAGCCATGTACTAGACTAGAGCACCTCTTGAATTCCTTTCCAGGCTTATCAGTTTGCCCAAGAGGGTAAAGATATCTGTTTGTGTGGGTTTTCTCTCACTTTACCAGACCATTTTCAACCTAGATGACTTTGGTGGATCTCGACATGGACCATTTGATTATTAGACATACATTGTCACATACAATCTCTGAAGACGTCTTCTGTCTTAACATAATTACTCTTCTAGCAAGTAAACTTGTACCAGTCCCCACCAAAATAAAACTTCAGAAAGTTTCCTTAAGTCTTCCCTCCTCTGTTCTTAAATAGAGCACATTGTGGCAAGGGTTAGGGAAATGGCTCTTGTGACTGCTCTTTCTCTTTCCCCAAGCGACCCTGTGCTCTGCACTAGCTAACCTGGAGGATTTGTGGGTAAGCAGCTTAAGACATCTAAGTGACATATGGTTGAGCGTGCAGAGCCTTTCATGTGCAGGCTGTGTTGCAGGCAGCAGTAGCAGTCCAACACAGGCCTCCAGGAACGCTGGGTTTGCTCATGTCTGCTGCTTTACTTGTTGCCTTGATGTGTTTGTGTGGGATTTTCTTTGGCAGAGAGCACTGTGTTACAGATGATGTATTAGCAATGATGCAACCTCTTTAATCATTTGAGAAAAAAACAAAACCTGAAATTCTTACCCTTATCTAGTATAGCACGCAGTACTTCTTAGTGGGGAGCTCCTGGAAGATGAGCTAGGAATGCTTGTTACCGGGTGATGGTGTATTTCAGAGGGCACCAGCCGAGGTGAAACATTATTCCTTCGACTGCAAAGAGCCACGTCAAAGAAACTCCTTCGTTCAGGCAAAGATGCCACTTAACTACATACCTGAATGTAACAAGATTCTTGTATTTTGTCCAAAATATGAACAGAAGAGCCCTTAATGATAGAAGCATGGACTTTAATATCAAGAAACTGTCTGGGAAGAATATTCAGTCATTCTATATGTCCACATATTTTACTGTGGACATTTTTCATGGATCTTTTTTCTTAGTCAAATTTCATTTCATTTCAGAAGCTAATGGCTATTAAAACATTCTATCTACCTTTTCCTCGGCCTTTACTTACAAAAGTGAGTTATGATACAGTGATGTAAAATGTGTAAAGGTGATATAAGATCATCTTTCTCAAGACTAATAAAAGTTGGAAAGACAAAAATGTTCAAATCTATACCACAATAAATATTCTTTGTTCTTTTCTGTATCAATGATTAATAAACAAAACCAGATGAATTAGAAATGTTTTATTTTGTTCACTGTTTGAAATTAAGATATAAAAAAGTTTGCGAAGGCAGAACAATAAAAACATTTGGGATCTAAATATGAACACATGCAAGGTTTCTGATGCCTTGAGGTCAATGGGTCAAAATCAGCCTTGCTGTAAAGACGTAGAGGGGAAGGAGGGCATATGCTTGTGGATACAAAATCTGATCTCCAATACTTTTTTCATCTGAAAAATATAAAACTGAAAAGAATGACAACCCCCTGACAAGAGATTCCTCATATCACATTTGCAAAGTTATCAATGAAGAAAGGAGGGGGAGTATTTTAATACATAACAGAAAGGACAAGGTTAATAGTGAAACCTGCTTAGTGTACCCTTCAGAAGCAAGTGCAACATTTGGCTTAGTTTTAAATTTACAAATTTAGAAAAATGAGCCATGACAGTTTTAACAAAGAACATAAAATGCCCTCTCAGGGTAACAGATAACATTTAAAATACTTAAATACAATAACACAATCTAACATCTTGTAACAGATAACATTTAAAATACATCCAGCTGGCGTCTGGATGAAAAAACACTGTAAATGGGCCTAGGTTAGAGCAACAAGAGGCATAACCTCCATGTTACAGAAAAAGAAATTTGCTTTCAAGGAGCTGCAGGTTATTCCAGCAAGGGAGTCTGAGGATCTGCCCCTGAATTTTGCACTGCATTTGAAACACAGATCTTCTAACAGAACAGTTTGCACAAAGCCTCTCACTTGTTTTAGGTTCATTTGGAAGTGTGAGCTAGTGATAAGGCTTTCTCCAAAGTCTATTGAAACCAGTGGAAATATTTCTGCAGATCCACTCTCTCCTGTTTTGGTTTGACTGGATGAGCCAGGACTCCTGTTGCCATGCTCATTACATCTGGTTTCATCCTCTCCTTCAGAGAGGCAAAGCCTACCCCAGAACTGCTACTGATTTGGGCAACTGGTAGGTCAGAGATGATAAAGGGCAGTCTGGCCAAATACGTCCATCTAAGAGTCAAGGACGTTGCACGATTCACCGTTGCAAGGAGTTTGCCTGGGGCTGGCTCCGGAGGTGCTCAGAGTTGTAGAAAGGCTGGGCTCCAACTAACCTTAATAAAAATCCATGACTTGCAATCTCCCCCTTTTTGTTGATTTATGTGTGCAAGCTGTAACATTATTCACAGATAGAAAACAGTAGTTCCACAGTTCTTTTTATGAGGTAGATATGTATCAAGCAAATGCTGCATTTTGGACATCAGTGGGTTATAGATTGATGCATCTCTCTGCACCTACCAGAACATCTGGAAGTTATAAAACTTTGTGATTTGTGGCAGCTCTTTAAAATGTACCTGTAAAATTAAGAAGGTAAAAGATTAGTAACTTCTTATTGCACATAAAGGTTTAAAGAGGATGACATTAGTGATTTAACTTCCGAATTCTTCACGGTAAAAGGGCAAAGCATTTTGCAATATCTAATTGTTCTCATTGTTCTGTCTTGAGAATTCCATTTTTAAAGTAAAAGGACCAGTTCAGGCTCTTATAACTTATTTATGGTGATTGATAATCAATACAAGATGATATTTTCAATAAGGAAAAAGCATTTCCCATCTGGTGGGAGGAGAGAAAATATATTGTTTGACTAAAATATGTCCTTTAGTCACTCCCATAGGCATGTATGCAGTAAAACAGGGGAAAACACTTCCTGATGGAAATAGGAGCAGAATTCTGGGCAGAAGTGATTTCAAGTCTGCACACCTCCAGAAAACATGTTCTTGATTTGTAAAATATAGACCACATTTATTAATATTGCCAAGTACAATAAATTGTGAAAGATTTCATGCCGATTTGTTAAATGTAACATATTTTAAATAGCACTTAATGGTATTTTTATTTATGCAAGGCTGTGTGAAAAGGAGATCTGGTTCTCCTTTGGGCTGTGGCAGTCACAGCACGAGTCATAGGCATGCATACAAATCAAGAGCAAAGAAACCACTGCTGGGATGCTTTCCTGTCTGAAGATGTGAATCTGTTCATGCCTATGATAGTCAAATTAAAGTAATAGCACATTGAAGTTTGGCCACAAGCACAGCTGCACCATGATTATATTTTGGGGTTCTTGTTTACAGTTCTGAAATGATCCATTATTGGGAAGGCTTACTGCACTCAGAGCTAAAAATTCATCATTAAATGGATTTGGACTGAACAGCATCACAGCAGGTTAGAAAAACGAATGGGATGTCTTTTCTCATTTGGAGAGTTGTGATGCCAATGGATCTATGGAAGGAGAGCTGTCTTTCAATGCTTGGATTCAGAAATTAAGAAGAGGTCGTTAAAAATGTTTGTTTTTTATTTTGCTGATTTTAAGAAAAACACTCTTCCTTCAGTTTTCAAATGGTCATATCGGGGAAACAGCCTTAAAAATGCTTGAAAGTACAAGAGTAACAAGAGTAACAAGGTAAGGTTATTTTTAACTTAGTTTTAGAATGCACAGAATAAGTAACATCAAAGGTGTGCTTTGACTATTTTGCACAGACGTATTTTGAATAATACACATACACAAACAGATGTCAACTCTTTAGGGTATAAGGCATTCTATCGATATGGCAAGTTTTGTACAGTCAAGGATACTGTAATACTGAGAATAAACAGAACAGATAACAATTTACAGAGTTACTAATGGCATCCTCAAATGGATGTAGTTTTCCTGTATTGAGGTAAATCCCTCCAGGCAGAGCTCTAGGTGGCTAGGAAATCTGATACATATCAGGAGTAAAATTTCAGTGCTTTATTTCAAATCAAAAGGAATCTCTGCAGTGAGAATAGATGAAGAAATGGGGAGCTGTACCTGAGTGAATTTTAAGATTTTTTACTCAGGTAGCATCATCTGAGATAACCACTGCTTGCCTTGAATGAGTGATACACACCATAGGTGGTAGTTATGGACAGATAAAACTTACTCCTTTTTTACATGGCTTTTGTTTCTAGATAATACCAATGAGAGCTAAGATACGGGGTGTTCGAATGCTGAGCTCCTCCCCTGCATAAGGTCAAATTCAGTCCTGGAAATAGAAGGGAAAATCTACTGTGCCAAAAGATCTGCCTCCAACTTAAATCTGGTCCATAGGTCAGGATAGAGACTAGGTCCAATGTTTCAAAGGTCTGTCCAAACAATCTGCATGGAGAGCAGATCGGGCCTTGGTTATTCAAAATATTTTCCAGTGGTCATGACTAGGAGACTATACTTTGCTTTCACATAACCTGTTCTTACAGTCTATATCTTGCTTGATTTTCCAAACAGTGCTGTCAGGAGTGGATTTCTGCTAACACAGCAATTGGGAATGACCCATCAGCTCAGTGACAGAACTGTGAACTGCAGTCACATTCCAGTATGATGGAGCTGTGTGTGTCATTCTGATTTGAACACAGCTGCAGCTAGTATCCATAATTCAAATTAAGTGCTGTTTAGGAGGGTGTTTGGAAACGTGATTAGTGTTCCAGCATTGAGATTTATTGTTTCCAGATTGGTAGATACTTTTATAGTTTTAACAATTTAGAGTAATTTGGAAAAAGCCTCTAGTGGAGAATATGTTTTTAAAAATTTATGTAGAGCAAGCAACAAAAGTCAGATATACTCAGCAAAGCCTGTCTTTGCAAGTTTCACTACAAGCCTTGCTTCTCATAAGGCTTTGGTCACAGCTTTGCCTGCATGAGTGCCCCACCTCTACCTCAGGATGCAGGTTGACTGATGAGTCAATGAAAGACTGGGGGGGTCTTGCATGTGAACCACCAAGTGTGTTCATCTCACACACTTTTACCTGTCTAAAAGGCAGCCACATGGCACAATCTAGTCAATAGAGACAGATACTTCCAGGGAGAAACTTATGTCATCCCCGTACTCCAAAGTTTTATGGTATCTATCTCAAAGACCTGTCTTAGCTTGGAGCTCTGGGCAGGACAGATGAGTGTAACGATACATAGTTAGCTCTGTTTCAAATGCAGACCGTGAAGATAAAATAATTTATTAAAAGTAAATTGTTTGGATGAAAGGCATGGAAAATCTTGTGGCACCTGCAGAATCTGTGGTGGCAAAGTCACCACAAAGGAGCCAGAAGAACATCCTGCCCTATTTGCAGGGAGAATATTTGAGAGATGGACTGACTACCTCCTGAACTAGATTCACCCCCCATACTGCAGGTACCAAATAAAAGAGTGGAAGAAGGTCTATTTACATTTTTGATGCAATGCTCTCAGTATTGATTTCTAGACATTTCAAAAGAAAAAAAAAAAGATCCTGATGAATGCCATCTCAGCAATCAAACACAGAAAAATGTTGATTGAGGGTAACGTGCTCTGAGAGTCAGAAGCCTTCACAAAGATGGATGAGGAAAAACATCATTATATTGGATTATATTATCCAAAACAAACAATAAACAAAGGTCTCTACTGCTGCCAAAAAGAAGAAATTAATAATAACAGATTCCCTTTTCCTGTGATCTTTTTTTGGTTATTCGGGCAAGATGGAGAAAGATTGAACCATTAATGGAAGCCAATTTGGATGAAAATGTATCTGCAAATCTGCTTCCTCCAGCTAAACTGAAGATGAATTATAATTGCAAAATGTGTATTTTTGTGCTTTGTACCTCACCCTTCTTGAAAACTATTTAGAAAGTGAATGTGTTGCAATTTCTAAAGAAAAGGACACAAATAAGCGATGCTTACAAAAAAATTACTATGTTGTATTTTTCCACAGTGACCTTTGGCAGAAACGGCCAATGATATTGTATAAATATTTGTTTGTGGGATTAGCATCCTCCTCTGATTTGCAGCTCTGTCTGATACAGGATGAGAGGGAGTCTCAGCGGGCTCTTCTGCAGAGTTTGCCCAGAGAGCAACGCCTTCATTCTGACAGGAGTTATTCACTAACAGATTTTGGCTGCTGGATGGGGGCGTTTGCTGGCCAAAGACTTGTGAAGAAGATGCTGGTGTGGCATAGGGATCCGTGAGAGCGTGAAGGGGCTTTGGTGTGGGTGGGGAGACCAAGAGGCACAATGCAAGCAGGCCATGCTACCCTGCTTGTCTTGTGTATGTACAGCCATGGCCATCTTTGCCAAGATTAGCCAAAATCTTCCTTACTTATGGGTATAGCAAAGATAGTATGTCCATTCAGGACGAGCCAGGTGCCACAAAACTACTGCCCCCTTCTCTTACAGTAGACACGAAGACATGGGCAAGTGTCACAATTGATCCCATCAAGAGCGAAGGACGATACTATTTCGATTTACCAGTAATTTGTGATATTTTTAATTCTATTTTGGAGACTGTTTGCTATTTTATTTTCCAAAGAAGTCCACTGTTGTTCTCCTAAGAAATATGGAACTTATTTCTGCTGTCTTTCAGGATGATTGAAACTTCAGCAGAAGAGGACATCTGGCTTGGCAGACAGAGCCAACTGTGCAAGTAACTTCACACATGAACACACATGTACATGCCCAGAACAACCATTCCCCACATAACTGTGCAAACAGAAACCTTTTGGCACAAATGTTTATGAAAGAGCAAATAAAAAGGCTAAAACATACTTAAACTAAGTGGCTTTTAAGTGTGGTGACAGAGAATTGGAAGGGGCCTTGCTGGGTTACCAAGCTGAGTCTCCCTGAGGTCACTGGCGACTGCTTATTATAATTGCTTTCTCAGTTTATCAAGTTCTGTTTTAAAAAGGTGCATTTGTGACATTCCAACATCCCTGTTGGAAGCACTTTTTAAAGCCTCACTCTTTTGTTCACAGGTCCCCTAGCAATAGTTCACAAATGCTTTCTAGTATTTGCCCAGCTCTGCTGGGGGATTGTTTGAAAGACAGTAACTTTAAATAGATTTTGTTGCTTGACCAGATTATATCTCCCTCCTGTTCCCATATGAGATTCCCCATGGATTTTGGCGTTGCTACTTTGTAAAGACAACAGGATTGAATATTTTAGGCTGAAGGTACTCTTTCTTCTCTTTAATAATTCCCTTCCACTGCAGAGGGGACTTATTCCAGTCATTATTCTGGCTATCAGCCATGCCAGCTGTAATTTCACCTGGAAGCAAACCACAGAAAAGCTCCCACCTCTACAGAGAAACTTTTTCTACTTTGCTAGCATGGGAAGTGCTTTTGACTTGCAAGCAGATTCCTGAAAAATGATTGCTTAAAATGTCGGTCATGTCAGTAGTGGGGATGGTTCTCAAGAGGAAGTCCGTGTCCACAGTCTGGGGGGTTACTCATGGACTTTCAGCTGTATGCCCTGGAAGAGGTGTTTTCTGATGGGCCGCATCCTTTCTACCATTTCACATTCCTGCAACTCTGAAAACAAATACTATTAAACTATACTATTGCCCCAGATGGAATTTAGCTTAAACTCATCCACAGATTTCATTAGTTAGTCTAGCTAAAATGACCTGTCGGTAAATGTTTCAAGGACTAGATCATAGTGGAAAGAAAACTAAACGCATATTCGAGTTCAGAGAACTGTCTAATTTTCCATCATTTAATGAGTATCTTCTTTATCTCATAACTCATGTTATTCATCAAATAATTCATGACACTATTTACTGGAAAGTAATGGCACCATTTACCAGAAAGCTAGTTTAATCTGCTACTCATTGTTCGCATCCATTATATAAAACTGACCCTTCATCTTTAGCATTGTGCCTTTCATGAAGCCTTGCCAGAGGAACAAGAAATCTGTCTGATCAGACAGCTGTGAGGCATCCGACATAAGTAAAGGGTGGTGGTATCATCACCATCACATACAGTGATAAATGAGTCCATTTCACAAAACCACAGAGCTAGTGTTGTTTGCATGAAGTCAACAGTATACAAATGAATGAGGGAGGCTCGTGTCCTGGCTTGGAGTCCATTTAGGAAATAGTTTGCTATGTAATTGAAAAGGGTGATTGGGAAATTTTCAAGGGCAGTGTAATAAGCTCACAGAAATTTGAAGCTTGTCCTGGAGGGTTTGAATATGATTGAAGATTAGGCATTGCCCCAGAGAATCTGGGCATTTCAGTAGAGGTCAAACTGCTTAGAGGAGCAAACGTCATGGGACCACATTCTCCACAGCCCTTCTCTGTAGCGGAGAAGAAGGAGGCACTGGCAAATCAACAATGTAAAAACTTATACAATCATCTGACTAAGCAAAACGATCAACTCCACTGCCTGGAAGACATGAGCTGCATAAAGATGAGGAAGCATGTTCCAACCTCCTGCTCAAGTAGGGTGACATCACAAAGTCCTACTTGATATTTCTGTGAGGCCTGATGTAAGCCTGAGCCTTTGATGCGCTATGGTCCCAGAAACAAAACTTTGTCTTCCAAGCTGAGTTCGAGCACAAATGTCGAAGCCACAAAAACTCGATCCCAACCCTGCTGTAGTCAATGAAAATCTCCTTGATTTCTGAGACTGTGGATCCGCCTCTGAGCAGGAGGCCTTCACGGAACTCTAAAACCTTGTCATTCGCCTCATTGGTCCTATTAAGAGAGCACTTCATGGCTTTTGCTTCCTCTATGACTTTAGTTTTTGTCTAAGCTAAACTATGTTTCAAGTACTAACCATTTTCAGTTTGGGCATACTCCAAATTGTTTAGGATATTTTTGCAAATGGAGAAGTGTACCTGTCCCAGGCTCCTGTAAATCAGAAGCTGAGGTTTAGCAATAACTGAAGAGAAAACAAAGGCAAGAGAAAATTTAGTAAATAGTAAATGTCAATCCAGAGGGAAAATATTTTGAAACATATGGGTATATAAAAACACGATTTAATGTCAGCTGTACTATAGGCAATTGTCATGTCTACTCAATTACAGTAGACAAGATAAATATCTGAGTCATTCATTCCTTGGCCTATCCTGGAGAAAAGATCCCAAGACTTGCTTGCTGATGCAGATTAGAAAGTATTGGTTCCTATCAATGACCATCATTCTAACGTAGTTACATTTCTGAACGTTATAGCTACATTACTTTACTGATACTGGCTGTCTACCTATGAAAGCTTACATTCACCACCAAGCTCATGCTGGGATTTTCTGTTATCAGGAGACAGAACTCAGTGGTCCAGGAGGTCACTCCAGCTCTGTGATCCCAAAGACACATCCATTAATGTTTGGACAATTTTTACAACTATCTTGGGTTTCTCTCCCCTCACTCCTCCAGTTCCCTAATCCTGGGCTGGTACAGCTGATCTCTCTGCTCTGCTAGCAAGTAAACAGTCCTAATGCAGGCTTTTCTTTTTTAACATTTGCATGTATTGTACACAATAATAAATGTATACTGTTAGAGTATATGTTGCAACAATCCTCTACAGCCAACTCTAAATATATTTATGGGCTCATTTTTTCCATATTATGGATTAAATTGGGCAAAGGCGCAGCAACATCTGAACAGTCTCTGCAGTTTACTGTGGGGCTGCTGTGGATAGTTACAACCAACCTGTCCCAAATGCTCTGATGAGTCTAATTATAATAACATGTTGCTTCAGGCAACCTAACTCTGCAGAACAGTTTATTGGGTTATACTTACTACTCGGGCTGGCTTATTTAGAAATACGCTAGGTATGTTTACAAGCAAAGCGGTGTGCAGGCACATGTAGCCTGTGTCAGCAGAGTAGAGAGCCTTGAGCTGCATCCCTACTGCTCAAGTTCTTGGCTCTGGGCTAGTTTGGGCAGCACCTCCATAGCCTCTGATACTCACTGCGATTGATTTTCAGCCTGAAGGGTTTTAAATAAAGAGGTAGCTGTGTAACAGTTTCCATAGTGAGGATTTTGCACCATAACTCTTGAAAGCATGAACTGTCCTGGGCTTTGCATGTTGGCGCTTGAAGATGTAACACCATGACAATTTTTGAAGAGCATTCGATGCTGTTTGCAGGCATCTGATCTCTGTAGGGTGAGCCCTGGTGTGACTACAGCTAGACCAGGGTTTTCCCTTCAGGAAACCACTTGTCTTGCTCCAGAGGGAGCGCTGGCAGTGACGGGCTGAGACCGTGCTCTCATTTGGTGTGCAGACACAATCCGACCAACAGAAGAACAAGTCAGGCAATCCTGGGCATGTGTAAAATAGTCCACACAAATACTTGCTCAAAAGCACTGGAAAGGGTGAGCAGACAAGATGCAGCCTGGAAAAGAGCTCCACCAGTTCACTGTTTCAATGATTGAATTTTCTTTATAGATCTGCCGTAAATCAAGGCAGTCTCTGGATAGCAAAGACACAGGAGTCTGGGCTGGGCTTCTCCATGACCTTCTTGATGTCCCCTTTCATGTCCAATGAACATTGCTGCCCTGCTTATGTAGCTGATGGTGATATGGTCAAGAGAGTCAGCTTAGGACTGAGCATATCATAGACCAGCTCAACAGCAGAACTATTTCAAAGGGCCTTTTCTCAGAGGTAGTGTAACGAGTTACAATCTGCAGAGCCACCTGGCAGCTGTAAGGTGACAGAGCAGCTCTGCAGCTGCACAATCACCCTCATGTCACCTGGAGCACACACTCCAGTGAGGGTGCACTCATATAGCCTTATTTGGCCCCCTCCACACTGAAGATACAGATATTTTTCTTATAATTAGAAACAGAAACTGTCTTGTACCAGAGCTGTACATTTCAATTTACTCCAAGAGGTTATGAAGGCACCTGCTGTCTCAACTACGAAAGCTTTCCAATATTTCTTTCTGAAAAAGCAATAGTGATGAAATATTTAGAAATGTATAAAGTCACATTTTTCAGAAATAGCATACATTTATTATTTCTATTTTTTGTTGCAAGCCTAAGTAAATATTTTATTAGATCGTAAGTGCACAGCTCAGAACCTGATATTTTAATTTTCCTTGGGAAATGCAAAATCATTATTTTTACAACTGACCAGCGACACACAGCATGATTATTGCCATTCAGGGAACATTTCTAGTAATGTTGATTTCCTTACTGAATTCACTATAACTATTTGTTTTGGGGCATTTTCAGACTTTTAATTGAAGTGGAGACAGGATCTGCTGAGCTCTGTGTGGTATAAAGCATTTGCAATTTAAACAGTATTTGCATACTTAGCACATAAGGTGAAAATTTCAGAGGACTTTTTTTTCAGTTAGGTTGACCATGTGAATTGCTTGTGCAGCTAGTGGCTAGACTTTTCATTCTATATATTTTAAGTAGCTTTAGTAATTATATCTGTACCATCTATTCCAGTTTACATCTTTAAAATTTGTGTGCAAATTCAAGTTCCCAATAAAAGAATGTGTCAGCATGGCATATGTATGCAATAAGGTGTATATATATGTAATAAGGAATATCTCTTGAAGAACTCTGGCCTCCCAGCTCCCTCTGGAGCAAGACAAGACAAGAACTGGCAAATGCAAGTTCCCAATAAAAGAATGTGTCACCATGGCATATGTATGCAATAAGGTGTGTATATATATATATATGTAATAAGGCATATCTCTTGAAGAACTCTGGCCCTCTGGAGCAAGACAAGACAAGAACTACAAGCCTCTTGAAGAACATTGGATTTGGTAAGTAGTCATCCTTTCTGGTTTTGGATTCATTTGCTGAGTAGTTAATGTTAGTGCCTCTCTAGCAACGAAATATAGTAACAGCTATAGATATATTAACCAATACTACTCTGTAATGCTACGATTTCCCAGGTCATCATGAGAACTTTCTTACACTGTGGATGATCAAATATATTTGGCAAGATTGCTATCTGTTTTTAGATCCTCCAGGGAGATACCTATGCTCCTTTGGCAGTGAGATGTCAGTGAGAAAGTTAGTCTTCATAGAGTCTGTAAATGATCTCTGGAGACATGGATAGTTGAGGGCAATTCTGACCCCGTTGATTAGACTCCTGCTCTGACTCACCCTCTGCATCACGCACCTTGAATAATGTGAGACCCATGAAATAAAAGTAAAAAAAAATCTGGAGAGGTAAAAGTCATGTGTATCAACACTCCGTCAGCAAAAGATCTTGTGCAATCGAAACACATTGTCTCTTGTGGTAATAAATGTGTTAACCAATGGAGCAAACAGCAAGGGTCAATAAAGATCAATAAAAGTCAACAAAGATCAAAGATCAACTGATCCTAATGATCAAAGAAAAAATATCCCTAAAATATAAAGAGTGAAATTTAATTCCTCATTCACTTCAAGGATTCTGCCACAGTTTAAAAAGGACCATCAGGACCAAGTCTGGGACTAGAAAGCAGTAACACCTATACATTTTTGGTCAGATACTCAGGTATGGGAGGTCAGTAGTGTGGATCATCTTTCTGAAGTATCAGGCTATTTAACTTAGAATGGGGAATTTGCCTTTTGCCATGGCTATTGATGCAGGCGAGCAGGGATTTTCAGACCAAAAGCTGCTTCTAAACCAAAGTAGTGACTGCCAGAAGGGCTGGGCAGACCTTTCTGCATATGTGCCTGACACTTCAGAGCTGCCTTCTCTGGAGCTTTCAGTCCAACCAGCTGCTTGCTTGAGTACAGCTACTTGAAAGCAATTCACATGAAGTCAGTTTGAGAAGCACACATTATCCCTGGTGCTAGGCAGAATAACACGTTCTTTACAGTCCTCTAGGACATGTATCCAACTGGAAATTGGCTCCTCATCCCCTCAGATTACATAATGAATTATGTTTTGAAACTGTATTTAAAAACAAGCAAAACTACTCTGAGGGTGGGAGTACTTACAGACTCATACTTTAATATATTAATTGCATTCATTTGTCATCACTTGAACCTAAATATACTCGGACTTCATTAAAGTTGCCAGAATCCCATTCCCCTCCCACAGCTGAATGTCCAGAAGTAATCCATTTAAGGGAAAATGAAGTGAGAAACTTCTGGAGTCCCTCATAAGACCCTAGGGCAAGAGAGGTGGAAAGGAGGAGAAACTGCAGTAGGATGGATACATGACCTGACTGCAAGGCTGCAAAATTAGCAGCAGAGTTAGTGATTGGACGCGCTGTTTCAGCAGAGCAGTGGTAGGGTCTTTCTAAACTTTCTTGTGCTGCTAAAACTTTTGGACAACAGGAGCATGTACAAGAGATTTCTCTTCAGCCTTTATTCAAGCCATTTCCAGCAGAGGCATTGCCTATGTCGATTCTTTCTCTGAGCCCAGTATTCTGCTCATTTGGGCCTCCAAGTGTTTCTGATGTAGAACTAAGCCACTGTGTATGCAAGGCTGGGAAATGCACCTTTGAATGATGTTTCCTTCTGCTCTTGCTGTTTGATTTATCCTTCTTCCCCTCTTTGCCACTTGACTCTGCCAGTGAAGCCCAGCACATTGCAGAGGACCGGGTTTGCAGTGAGATTTCCTTCCCAAGAATCACTACCCTCATTTCCCAGGCCACCTTGTTCTCCACCATCCCTGACAAAGTTTTCCAGAGCAGATCTCTTCTCACACCTTCTATACTGCAGTTCAGCAAACTCACATTCCTCCATGAGTAAGTCCCAAAGTGTAATGCCTACCAAATTTCCTGAGCAATATTTATGGCTTTAACATTGGCCTCAGGCATAGAGATGGATAGGAGTTCAGCAAGGCTTTGCAGAAGGGTCTACTTGGACAGCCCTGATTAGGACCTTTGCATGCTGATGTTTCTGTTATAGCACTGGTAACCCCATCCTGCATTTATCTTATGTAGGTAGTTAAACATGCTACATCACCTCAGCATCAGGCTTGCGGCAGAGCACCTCCTAGTTCATGCAACCCTGTCCCTCTTTGTTCAGTCAAGTATCCAGCAAAGATTGTCCCATAAATAGGCCTGTTCACCATCATGTTGCTCAGCTCATATTTTACTTACGCTATATTCATATTGCATATGCATCATCTTAATTGTTTCATAATGTTGTAAAAATTGGCCAGTATAATGAGCAATGCTGGATTGCATTAAGCAAAGCCCTTTTTGAAATGTCCTGAAATATTAGTTCCATATGATAAAGTCCATAAAATACAATCTAGATGCCAATGAGATTAGGAAAATGGGCTCTTTTCCACTTACCTAAATACTGGAAAGATACACAAGTTATTAGCATTATATCAAACTAATGATCTCTTGAGACTCGGGTGAAGGATTTAGGAAGTGGGTAAAAATGAATAAATAGTACAGAGAGAGACACAGTCTCACCTTCCACCCTCTCACACATACTCCGAAGAGCACTGAAACATTCTTAGGTCCAGGCACAAAACGACCCTGAGCAAGGCACCAAGTGCTTTAACACTGTGGCGATTCTTCATAGCCCCTCTGAAGTCGGCAGGGACAAACCCAGTTTTAGGAGCTGCTCTTCATCTTCCTGCAAGGAGGGGAAGAACAGGTTCACACCTCCCACACTTGCTGTCCAAAAGGCAGATCTGTCTGGAAGCATTTAAAAGCATATGGCAAAGTGCTCCGCTCATTTACATGTCCCTGCACCTACTAGGGTGGCAGAATTCTGAGAATTTCTCATTTGTCTCAATTCTGAAAAAACACTTCATCTAGCCATTATGGGAGAAGAACACAGCAAGGTTAATAATCAAGGACTTTCTTTACAAACTGTGGTTGCCGAGTATTCTTTCTGCATCTTCCTTCTGACAGAGCCAAAGCTGATAATATATCTAAAAGTTGTCTAGGATGACTTGGCAGGCAGGAAAAGTGTGCAATGGTTTTCTCTGGAAAAAAATGAGATATTAATAGGTTTGAGTTTATAAATAGAGAATTGAACAAGCAGCTTCATCCTAGTGAGACAGTAAGAGTTTGATAGAATTCAGCTGGTGGATAAAAGTTTTAAAAGGGAAGGCAGAGCAGAAGTTTGATTATCTGAAACATGGAGTTTGCTGAGATACATGTAAGTTCAGAAAACACTGAAAAAAAAGAAAAGAAAAACTAAAGATTTTTCACTTCATTCAAATACGTGAGGCAGATGAGAAATCAGTTCCAGCCCCTTCTCTCCAAGCTGTCTTGGCTTTCCTGCAATGGCAGGAGTAAAAAGTTATTTTTGTCCTCAGTCTGCAAAAAATGACTCAGTGCATTCAAGGAATATCTCTGATGGGGGAGCCTGGGCCAGTTTCACATGGTTAGCTCCCAGAGCAGAATTGATCATTATTTGAAAATCATTGTTATTCCATTATTTAAAAAATGACATCACAGTTCCACCCTGAAAGAAAATTCAGTAAAGAAGAATTAAATGCCCCCCTTTCCCACTGCAGGCCATTAACTGCAAACTGTGCAGTGTAAATGACTGCATGCTCAAGGATTCTCAGGATCTAGAACACATTCAGGATCAATATCAACACTGTCAGCCCTCAGCCTGTTTTGAAGAGTCCCTCCATTTTAGCAAGTATCATTTCCTTTTAGATGAGAAGTGTAATTAGAGTGTTGCTAGCCCAGCTGGGTTCTCCGAATAGAATATGAGCTGCATATAGATAATTTCATGAAAACACTACTGGAAATTCAAATACTTATCTAATCTTTAGGTCTGGCAACCTGCACTACATTACTGATAGTTGGTACCAGTGAAGCATAGTATAGCTTTTACATCCAAAGGAAATTAAGCCAAGAAAAAGAGTGCCATTTAGTTCAGAGGAAAGATGTTCATACATTTTTATACTTTAAATGACTCCATTTGAGAGCTTGGAAAATTAAAAGGGCACTCAGCCAAAAATAGCTCAATGCAATTCTACTGAATGCAAGCTAAATAAGGATCAGTCTTATCTAACTTCTCAGAGGTACATTAACCAGAGACACTGTATAAAGTTCCAAAACTATCATATGCCTAAAAGGGATTAGGGGATAAGTAAAGTGAAGAAAACCAATTTATTCATAACGTGAAACAACAGGTCATAGAAACTAGCCCAAGATAGTTCCAAAAGAGAGAGCAAGAGCAAAACAAGAGTGGAGCCCATTTGTTTAAAGAGGGATGAAATAGCTTTATGTTGAATCACTGGACAAAATGCTCTGGCTTAAGCTGAAACTATTTCCAGGTGTATAATTTACGTAGCAAAAGAAAATTCTAATAATCTACTTTTAGTAAGAAGAGAAAGGGGATGCTAATCTATTTCCTTACAGCTAATAGTCCATCAAAAGGGGGAGCCAAACATCATATGTTCATATATTTGGTTTCCCCAAAGCAACAGTGGAAAACTCAACTGGGAATGGAAGATGGCAATTTGCCTTTCCTTCCACCCATTTTATTTTCACTCCAGTACCTCTGAATTTTTCTCCTCCTTCTTACTTGGTTTATTTGCCCTTGTAGTTCGCACATGCCTCATAACTTTACTGATTTTTCCTTACTAGTTCCATTTCTAGGCAGAAGAGGGCAAGGTTTTTTGCTAAGCCAGGTAAAATTCAGTGTTTGCATGTATGGAATTTTGCATAAAAAATGGCAGTTTTCTTATGCTTTCATGTCTGTTGATGTAAGGTTTCATCCTCTGGAGAAAATGGCTCTTTTATTTTGAGAATGACAACTTGTCACTGTGCTCACTGTGCTTCTTTTCTTTTTTTTTGGCAGGGGGCAGTGGGGGCGGGTGGGAAGGAAGCCATTTTTCCCCAAATGAACAAGATTTCAGTTGGGCTTTTAGCCTGACCCATCCACACATTAAAAATAAATGATCTGGTTTAACTCCTAAGGAAATAATTGAGGAGCCATTTGCTGAGTTTCAGAAAAGTAGGGAAGCAAAGAAAGTGTGGTAAGTATCACATTTCCTAATGGATAAATTGCACAAAGGTCAAATACCAAAAGGATACTTGGCTGGCAAAATGTTTATTTCATAGACAAAAAGGGTCAAAATGAAGATTCAGAAACACTTTTGCAAGTCATTACAGTACAGAATATGGCTACCAAGTGCTGCTGCTGATTTATGTAGAAATTGTTCAGATGGTAAGAGCTTTTTGAGAAGTCACTAGTGTTGTCTTTTCAACCCATTTCACAGCACAGTATTACCTCTCCCCCAGCCCATTACTACTATGTATGAAGTGCTTACAAAATGTCAAAAAAGCAACACTGTAAACCTAAAAAATGTGAAAACAAAATTTATACATTTTAATACATTATGTTGATTGTCAGTAAATAAAATAATTGATGTCATTTCTAATGATCAGAAATATAACTAGTCACACATGCGAGGGAGATTTTATTTTTTAAAATGTTATAAATTTTAAAAATAGAAGCACTTTTAATATTTAGTCCGATTTATTTTTACAGGTCTGAGAATTTCAACATATCTTTACAAAAAGCAATAAGACTCTGGATGCCATAAGGTATCTCTTACTAAGATGCCTTGATTAAAGATCTCATGAGTAGAAAGCTCCATGAAAGGCTAGGTGAATGATAATAATTACTTTTTAAAATTGCTCAGCTTTCCCTGTCTGAATGAGTCTAGATTACATTTCCATCAAATGGATTTTTCACAAGGAAAAATCATTTCTCCACTTTGGCCCTGACAAACCACGGTGGTTTGACTATTTTGCCATTCAGTCATGCCATAGTGACATTTGATCTTCTAGCTCCAGCTCATATGTGGTCATTTACCTGACTGTACACCTATTTTCAGCATATCAGTGCACTAGGATATAGGATACCATTTGGTAACATTGACGAAGTACATCCATACGGGGGAAGGACTCTTTCTCCTTTGAATGCCTTTATAGCCTTAACTTCTAAATAGACTAGATTTGAATCAAAGCAAAATGTATAGGTAAAA
The DNA here is from genome assembly GCF_000705375.1 of Tinamus guttatus. The sequence goes on from NW_010589819.1 coordinate 160,281, forward strand.
TCCTTGCTTATGTATAAGCAAGACCTGTGAGTCAGGCCAGGAACACAGTTCCTGGGGGCCTAATAGTAACTGCCAATCTCAACAAATGTTAGACTTATGTGTTTGTCATCCTGAGCCCCAGTGCGCTTCTCTAGCAGGATGCAACCTCATTACAGCACTGAAAAAAATGATTTTAAATTTTGGTGACCCCAAGTCCAAAAGAAGACCAATGAAGTAAGTGTGAAAGCAACTCTAGCCCTCTAGGACTATGGCACAACCATATAACCCAAAAGCTTAGTAAGTGCCCAAGTTTTTAATGCTAATGATGATGGAAGCAGGCTGTATGTGCTACGAAGCATCTGAACACAAGATAAGCAGTCTAGCTTGCTGGTTCCCATGGTTCTTCTATATACAACTAGAAATATTTGAAGGGCTGTCACAAGAACGACAACATCTTAATTAATGAGAATTCATGAAGAGGAAAATGAATCCTCTTCAGCAAATAATAACAAGGAATGTTAAATCTGCACTGACCCAAGACTTTTCCTGACCTCACTCTACCTGTTCTTGTCTCAGACAGGCAAAGTGTGCAACTTTGGTGTCACTGCAACATCTTTGATGTATTTTATTGGATCATGAAACCTAAGAACTCCATAAAATCACCACTTTATTCTTATTAAAATTTTAAACATTTTGTTTCAAAAGTCGTTTTGGTAAAAATGAATCAAAATAAGTTTAACTGAAAATGTTTTCTTCTTCTTTTCAGGTCCAAATTGGATTGAGTGAATAATGCCTGTTCGACCTAGATAATGATATGGGCAATTAAGGAGAAGGGGAAAGGAGCAGAAATCATGGAGCCAGATCCTGCCAAACCAAAGCTAAGTACTCAGCAGGGAGGAGAACTGCAGTTGGCAAAACTAATAGCAAAGAAAAAGCAGTCTTTTGAGATTAACGTTAAATGATTCAATTGACTTCAGAAAAAAAGATATGCTTCTTTTTGAAACTGCAAAAGCTCTTTCTAAAACTCTTTTTACCTTTATTTAAGTGACATTTCAAAATGAAAATGTCATTCTGAAACCAAATGTTCCAATTCATAAATATCCCAACTACATTGTGACATTCTCAAAACTTCTCTCTCCTTTTATTTGTCCAGCAGGAACCAATCACCAAATTCAACCAGAATTCACAAATAGCTGAGCACCTTCCCAGTTCACTCTTCTCCAAAATTTTGCTTTGCTTTAACCCCAAATATTCTAACACTATGTAAGGGGGAAGAAGGGGCTAATTGCTTTTCTTCCCTGCTCCACAGAGGAAAAGTGAATGTCAATGAATAATCTGCTTTTACTGTCCCACTGCCTGTGAATTGCGGTCTTTTCTCACTATATATAAATAGGCTTTGGCCCCTCCTGGGAAGTTGGACTTTGCAGGGGTTCATTAGTTTATTGGTTGTGACCATACTTCTGGCTGATTAGGATTTGGATGCAACTCACTATCACCACTCACCACTCACCAGATACATCATTTACAGCACAGATGAAAGACAAGCCAAGAATATTCCTTCCTGGCACATCTGAATGTACACAGGGTTTTCTGTTCAGAGGAACAGAATTCCCTCCTCTTTTGGTGTCAGATCTCACACTGAACAGCTGCCTTGGCAGAAACGTGCAGCTCCCGGGTGACAGAGCAGCAAAACGCTCTGGGATTGCAGAGGAGGAAGAAGAGGTGACATTAGCCATGGCCATTAGGATCATGGCATTACAGGATGGAAAAGTCTTACTAGGTCCTCAAATCCAGCCTTTCACAAGGAATAGCAACACAGAAGGGACTTTCTGTTGCCTTCTCTGAGATCTGCCTACCTCTAGAGTCCTCATCACCATATCGTCAGGAGAAGCAGCTGGATGAACAGATGCCAAATTCAGGGGGAAATCCGTGTGGAGAATAAGTCAGTTTAGTGTATGCTGTCATCTGGCTTTGTTCAACATGGATATTGAACGAGCTCTGAGTCCCTTTAGGTTAACTTGCACCGAAACATGCCATAGCCAAATATAAGATCTTCCAGCACTAGCTGTAGTAGTAGAAGATGTTTCAGTCCCAAGGTGCCCCTCATTGCTCCTCAGCTGGTAGTTGCTGTCCCCACAGTTCTCTTGGCTTTGTTTGAAACTTGGAGAAAAAGTGATACTCTCAACAGATTTTGTGTGGGGCAACCTGCCTGCTTTTCCCTTGAGTGGGCAAGGGACAGGGTCACACAAGGTTTTCCTCCAGCTTTGCTATGAGGAGCAGTGAGGAACAGCTAAACAGCCACAAAGTCTATAACTAGCAGCTGTTTGCTAAGTGAACATCTGTCCACAACTGCAAGGCCTCATGAGCAGGTGTGTACTTAACAGAGGAGCTACTTGAGGGTAGAGGGATCTTGGCACCTCTTTTGTTCCTCACTATTAGCCTACCTCAGCTTGGCTCCTTTGGTGCTGACTGCTGTGATCCCTGCGCAGCATCCAGCACCTTATCCTGGGGCCACCAGTCCGACAGAGACAGATGCAGTGATACATGTGTTACTGCACTAGAAGATGAAGGCAACTGCACTGAGTCTCTCCTCAGCCACAGATGAAATGACCTGCTGCATATCAGGACAAGTGTCCCATCCTAGAGCTCTTGGCAGGAGAGAAAAGAGCCCTATTCTATTCTGTATTATGTGCCTTGGTGCACAGACCTCTGTTCCCACCTGGGCTTCATCCATTTGTGATTAAGCCAGATGTATTGCAGTCAAGCCTATTTTTATTTAAAATAGTTATTATAGTGCTCAGACAACTGCATGTCTTCTGTGAGTTTGGCCCTGTGATTGTCTCTAAGCACCACATACACAGCTCTGGAAATCTTTTAAGGAAAAGCCAAAGCTGCAACAAAAAATCCATATTCCTCAAGAAAGGGTTGCTTTTTGAAGAGAATTTCTCCTGTTTGTTGTGCAGGAGTGATACCAGATGGAACAAAGAAGCCCCAGTCCCAATGCCTGTGGCTGCCAGCACCTGAAGAGGTAGATGATGTGGAAGGGAAGCAAGTATGCAGAAACATCCCTCCTGATGAGTATCTCTCTATTTGAGGTATGAGGTTGAATTTGTATCTCTGTAATCTCAGCAACTGTTATTTATTTGCCTGTTTCTAGAACTGGGAGTCCATGACTGTCGTTCAATAATATCTGTCATATATAATTGCTTACTTACATTTTGTTCCTTTTTTTTTTTTTGAGTCTTCGATTTGAAATTGTCCTTATAGAACAATAAGTAAGAATTATTATAATAATTGGGTGTTGGACTAGATGACCTCTAGAGGTCCCTTCCAACCTCAAGCATTCTATGATTCTATGATTAAAACATACACAGGATCACAAATCACAAGCAATGTGGAGCAAGACATCTCAGGTGTGCAGCCTGCTTCTCAAATATCACTGTATTAAACAAGTCCTCCCAGAAGGATTGCAAAGCACTCAGATAATGCTTCTACCTAATAACTCGAGCGAGGGAAAGGACTCTGTTCTGCCCCCAGCTAAGTGGTGGCAGAGGAGAAGGGGGGCTGCGAAGGAAGAACTGCTCCATGCCCGCAGGAAAGGCTGCTTCAGAGACTTCCTCTTGTGATATTTTTGAGGTAGCAAAATTTCTACTGCTGCTGCTGAAGTAAGGACATTTTTGACAGGTAGACTGCAAGTTATGCCCATGAAAGAGTGGTATCATGTGTCCATTCACCGCAGCAGCCAACAACCTCCGTGACGAAGGCAGAGAAAGGAACCCTTGACACTGAGGTGGGCTGTGGCATGCACTTCCCCTTCAAACGGGCAAACAGATCAGGTGCCAGCACTGAGGTATGGAGAAACTATCGATTGCCTCTTCTGCAATGATGGAGCTCAGTCATTTTTCTGCTTCTACCTTACTTCTAAGCTATCAATTACCAGGATTATTCTTTTTTTTTTTTTTAATGGAATAGCTGAAAATCAAAAGTGACAGAAGATCAATGAGGAAGCAAAAAGTGGTAAGCTGGATGTGGTGAGTTGACCGAGTAATGACAAGGGATGAAGTTCTCTAGAAGCTAAATACATCAGCTACTCAAGAGTTGTACTGGCTGTTGGCATTTTTTGTATAGTCAAAGTCCGAAACCTAGAATCTTACTATCTTCAAATTTGAAAAAGATGCCTCAAACACATCTTTTTTTCTTGTCCTCAAGTTTCCATGATTTTACACATTCATAGTATTTTATTCTGTGAGCTTTCAAGAATTAACTGGACTTCAGCAAGATTCAAGGCATCTCCATTGCATCAAGTAGTTGTCTTTAGTGCTGTTAAAGTTAGCACATCATGCTTTCCAGATTAAGGACTTCTCAAAGATCCATCTTGTTTCAGTACATGAGTACTTCGTAAAAAACCTTCCAGCTCTCATTACCCTTCTGCCTCAGCTCTCCTTTGCTTTTAACAGCTTTCAAATGGTGTAGAGAAAGAAGGAGGATGGTCTGAGAGGAAAGTCTATTAATATTATTGGCTTTTCTGCTGTTCAATTAACCTCCCCAGACGCTTCAAAGTGGGAGCTTTGTGAGTGCTGAGCACATACAGGGGTTTCCTATGTCTTATGGTTTTATTGCACACGTAGCAAAGAGATTTCAAATGCATTTACTGAATTAGAGAATGGGATCACATCTGGGGTATGTGGGTCTCCGACTTCTCCATAGTGGATCTCGAACATATTTATCTGGCCAAGTCATGTTAATATGTGTCTCACAGCCAGTCATGCAGAGACTCGTAGCGATGCTTAGGATTAAAGTACTGAGGAGATGCTAGTTGCTGCCAAAGGCCATGTGCAAACCTGTAGGCCATTGACATGCCATCTCTGTGGCTGCAAACCCCATAAATATCCATGTCAGAAGGGAAAAGGCAAAATGAACTGGGTCGAAATTCAGCACAAGACGATTGCTGGTGGTCCCTGCGGTCCCTGACTACATGAGGCTGAAAAGAGTTTTCAGTGGGGATTTATTTTCTTAATACTAGGAGGGCTACAACTGAAAGCCTGTAACATTTAATGTTAACACTGCAGTTAGAGACTTCATATTGTAGTGATTAGTAGCAGGAACTGCAGGGACAGTAGCATGCAAGCCAGAGGGAACATGCAGATTGGGTGTAAGAAGACTGTAAGGATCTCAGGTCATCTCTAAGTAATGGAATTTGCCTTTATTTTGAATGGATTTCCTTTTTGATTAGTTTCTAAAATACAAACAAAATCTCACAAGATTTTGGGAAAGCTCTACTTTCCTTGGGTTTGGCACACAAAAGTCTTTTGCCCTACTTGACTAGTCTAAATTGGATTATAAGCAATATATAATTCAAAGTAGGAAGCAATGTCAACCACATTGATGCTTTGGTTTTGCTTGTTTAAAAATCACATTTTCATTCACAAGGTTCAGTTTGCAGTCCTGTCTCATGCAAGTTCCCCCTTGCCTCCAGGGAACTATGTCTTAGTGATGGTGACATACAGGAGAAAGCTTGTAGGATTGGGCCTTTGCTTGCTTAGATTATGTTAGAAAAGAAAAACAAAAATCCAAAAATTTGAGGAAAACATTTTTTTTCTTATAAAAGAAAAAGAGACCAAAAGAAACATATCAGTCAAAGTAAATTTCAGTGCTAATTTTGTATGACACAGTCAAACCTCAAGGAAAATGTGCAGATACAGGAGTAACAGACTACATAGGTGCACAGGACCAGAGTCTGATATCCTTCCTCACACTATCAACTCACATCCTGAATGAGAATTGAAATGATCAAAAATCCTTTATAATGAAGGCATCAAGGGGAAGAGTAATAGGTGTGACACTATGCTTATAAATTCCTCTAGAAATAGATTGAAAACCTTTTGTCTTCCTTTGGAAAACATGTTGTTTCCTAAAACAGTAATAATGGAAGGAACCTGTGAGAAGAATTTACCTGAGACAGGTGAGACCTAGTATTAGTAGCAATTACCATTACTCCATCTATCCCAAGGGGATATTTTTTCAAATATTTTGTGGTCTTATTCAGGAATGGAAAATGCATGTCTTAATAGGATCATGAACCAAAACTGCATTTCTGAAGATCCTTGCTCAGCTACTGCACAGCCCTATAGAGGCCTGAAATTCATATGCGCCTCACTTGGAAATCTTTTGATTTTTTAGATGCAAAAATTTCCACCTTCCTGAATGCCCAGATTTGTCCCAGTTTGCCAGGCCTGAGCAGATCGTATGTAAATATCACTTGAGGGATCTGGCATGGTTTAAGCCCATTGACCATCTCCTAACCCACATTGGCAGCTATTTGCTGAGACTAGATTTTTAAAGCTATCCCTAATCAGCGACCCTAGATTGCACTGTGAGGCAACCAGATTTACACAGAGATCTGGGAGAGGCTGTACTTCACACTGTGACTCTTGAGGACTAGCTATTTTGTTATACAAGAACAACAAAAACTCTGCAAATTTATAGTGTTGATACATTTAAACAATATTTGATCCTCTGAACTTATCAACACTGCCAGAGAAGATGTTAGACTTGATAGGCTAATAGTTAGACTTAATACTGAAGTAGGCTTTTTTATTTTGATAAATAATATACTTAAAATACTGTTCTTGGATTGAAGATTTTAGTGCATAAATGATCTGGCGTAAAACTAATTCTATCCCACCACTTCTAATGTTTACAGATATAAATTTATAAATTTAAATAGATTTAATTTTCCCTTTTAACTGCTTTGTTAAAAGTTTCTGAAACTTTATAATGCTGACTCTATTACAAGTTTTAAGAATTCTGTTTCAACATATAACCACCATATGGTATGCACACTCGTGTGAAGTGTTCCCTCTAGGCATTGCTGGCTGATTAGTCACTCTGTGGACAGTTGTTTTATGAGCCCAAATGCCAAATGTTGGTCTTGGATTTTTCTAACAAATTCAGAAAGTCACAAATCTTTGTTAAATTATGGTTTGCACTAAAGCTGAAATGGTTTAATCAAGATGTCTTTATGGACACAACCACAAGCTACTTTGGGCCCCAGTTCAGGAACTGGAGCTATGGTTGTGTCCAGTGGGAATTGGATTCCCATTGGTATCAATTAAGTTGTAGTTGCTGTATGCAACCGCATGTGCTGAGGGAAAGTGGGAGAGGAGAAAACTGACTCGAGTGGGTTTAGGGCTTCCCCCGCTACCTCAAGTGGGCAGTAAGTAACCTAAAATAATGTCAAATTACTCAATTCCTCCTCTTTATCAAAAGGAAGTCAGGTGGAAAATTTCCTTTAAAATAATGTGCACAGTTAATCCAAGAAGAGGTGAGATGATTGTAAAACTAGCAGCAGAGGAGGAATTTAACGAGATCTGTGAGGTGTGGTGAAGCTTCTTGGATGACTTTGAGTGATCAGGCTTGGAGCTGTGCCTGCTGACCCTAGTACCTGAAAATACAATACTTCTGCATAGAAATACTGAGAGCCCTCAAGAAATTACAGTACCTACTGAGAGGAGATTTCTTCCCTAAAGGCCTAAGCTCCAACATCATGGATGGTATGAGAATTTCAGCCTTTGCTGAGTAAAAATATAGCATGAAAATGAGAAAGATTTTTAAAAGTGAACCTTTGCACAGTAGAAAAATAAAATATAAACTTTTTTTTTAAATCAAACTAATTTCATGGGTATCTGTTGGGATGGGTTGGAAAGGCTGCAGGACTGACTACCCACTAGTGTGCAGCTCCTGAATTAAGCTGTGGCCTTCCAGCTGAGGCCATAACCCTGGCCAGCTGAACAACTGTGCTAGTAGTGATGGTTCTGGGGAACCCAGAGCTCGAGTTGCTGGAGTGGGCGAGCTGGCAGGGGCTGCTGGAGTTAACTGTGCAAAGTCTTCCCTATGAGGAAGCACACTGAGTCCAGCCTCATCTTCAAATGCAAACCTTGGAGACTGGGTCTCATCTCTGTCTTGTGAGTCAGTCTAGAACTTCACCTTCCAATAAGGTCTCTGAGGGATACACTGAATCTTTTGTGACACCCACATATAAGGAGATTTTGATACGTGGTCCCAAGAGACAACTCTTGCCACAATTAAAAAAAAAAGATCCAGTATAACTCAGGGGTTTGGGGTGTTTGGAAAGATGAGGGGGCCTGAAACTGTCTTTGAGAGTTTTTTAAGTGCTGTAGTTGGATAGAAAAAAAAAATAATTAAAAAGACATTCTGTCCTTATTTAAGGTTATTTTATAAACTCCCCAATTTGAGTACAGCTACCAACTCTTTGATCATTTACCAAGAACTTATTGCAAGTACTCTATGTAAGTTCCTCACAGTTTTGTTAATGTTTACTGTGCTATCACAGTGCTCTCTATGACATATATAGCTATCATTTTATATTCTACTATTTCTTCTAGGTTTTTGTGATCTTTCTCCACTAATACAGCAGTGACATATTATATGCAAATGACAGTACCAGATGCTCTGTGTATCCTTACTGTATACAATCCAAC